>WHWC01000369.1:0-217999 GCA_019426215.1 Buddleja alternifolia | reverse complement strand
CAAATATTGAGTTATTTGAAAAAATTAATTACATAGACCATTGCACCATGTATTGCAATAATCAACATCAGCCTTATTGAAGGAAGCCCGTAGGATTGCAAAGAGAAAAACCAAACATCAGATTGAGGGTCTTATGAAAGCCAAACGACACTAAGGAACGAGACTGTTCAGAGGGACAAATGTTTACAGTGGAAGAGACATATTGCAAGCTAAACCACATTGTTGCACCTAAACCAGCTCAGAGACCAAAAACGTCGCCCGATGATGAAAAGAATCCCAAGGATATTGAGCGGCTCCAAATTTATGACACTTGAGCCTTCCAATTCTAATTAACGAAATATGAACCTTAGGTTAATACTTAAAAACAATAAACAAATAAAAAATGTGTGCATTTTAAAAAAATTAGTTTGACTTTCAAGAATATATACCATTATATATATATATATATATGTATTTGCACTATATTATATACGGATCAAATTTAATAATTCCACATGTTAACTAGTGATACGCTATCTTTTGTTTGATATTTGTAATGATAAAGTTTTCTTAATCAATGCAATATTCATATGTATCAATTTAAAATAATAATATAAACAAAGACGTGAATCATTTATATTTGTATAATAAATTTCTACAATCCAAATTTAAGCAAATTAAGCTCTTTTTTTTTTTCCAATCTTCTTATTTGTTTTGATTAACAAATTGTCATGTTCTTATGCAACTCTACATATGATTATTGTCATACGTGATTCCATTATAAGTACCTGCGTAATTGTCAAGTTTTTTCCTCTAATTTTTGTCTTGGCCCCCTTCCAATCCTGCTTCTGTCACTGATTGTACATTTCATTATTGCAGATATCCAATTTTTTGTTTTTGTTTTGACTATCTGTCATTAAAATGTAGAATCGCAATTATAATTCTGTCAGACAACGGCTAGAGCACATTAAATCTCAAATTTTAGGAGCCCACAATTTAGGCTATGTTTGGTTATGTTTTCAAGCCTATTTTCGTCCGAATTTTTGGCCAAGTTATGTTTGGATCACACAATTTTTGGTCCAAAAAAAAATAATGATTGTGCTCCCTGTTTCTCTGACACACTCTCTTTCCTCTTTTTCTCTCACTCTCTCGACACATTCTCTCTCCTCTCTTTCTCTCACTCTCTCACTTTCTCTCTCTCTCTCTCTCACACACTATATATATATATATATATATTTTTTAGCATAAATATAAAATGTCGTCTTCACTGTGCATGAATAAAAAAAAAAAAATTGAAGACACATTTGAAATGTCGTCTTCAATTTTTTTTTTAATTTTCGTAAATTAAATATAATTTTGTAATTAAATATAATTTTTTCTCTATATATATATATATATTATTTTTTTATATATATATATAATTAGAAGACGACATATAAAATATCTTCTTCATAATTAAAAAAATAAATAAAAATGAACAGTGAAGACGACATGTGCCATGTCGTCTTCACTGTTCATAAATAAAAAAGAAAAGAAAATTGAACGTCTTCAATTTTCTTTTTCTTTTTTATAATTTTCGTAAATTAAATATAATTTTGTAATTAAATATAATTTTTTCTATATATATATATTTATTTATTTTTTTATATAATTAGAAGACGACATATCATAAATAAAAAAATAAAAATGAAAAAATTGAAGACGACATTTGAAATGTTGTCTTCAATTTTTTTTTAATTTTCGTAAATTAAATATAATTTTGTAATTAAATATATATATGTATATATATAAACTTTTCTTTTAAGTATATATATCAACTACTATTACTTATATATATATATATATATACACTACTATTACTTACATATATACATATATATTTATCTCTATAATAATTATTACAATCTCAATATTATATATACTACTATTACCTACATATATACATATACATATATATTTATCTATATAATAATTGTTACAATCTCAATATTATATTATAACTTTTAATTATTGACAGACAAAAACTTACATGATTTGACAGTACAGTAATTTATGTTCCCTCTGAAAATAAAACCAAACACTATCTCACCAAAAAATCACTCAAAAAACAACTCCCAAAACATAACCAAACGTAATCCCATCAAAATTGCACGTGTCCCAATAAAATTTTCACCAATAATTTTCACCAAAATACCATCCCAAAACATAACCAAACATAGACTTAGAATCCCGAGCTCTATGAGGTTTGCGCGTATTCTAGAAAATACTGTTGTAGCGTCATGATATGCCAGCGTATAGAGAGTTCGTAAGTTAGGGGACGTTGCATACACTAGAATAAAAAGAAATAATGGTTCCACTATCTCTAGATTCTTGTGAATATTCTTTTCACATTGAACATGGCAAAAATATTGTCAAACCACCTAAATGTCAAACACTAGCACATTAAAATAAATTTAGGGGCTGCTCTGATCGATCTCCACTAACCATTACAAATATTGGGTATTTTGACTAAAGTGAATTATTAGTCAATGTCATAATTATACTTGTTATTGTTAGGAAAATTTTAAGTTGAACCGGGAGTTTTGCTACTGTTTTCTTTTATATCCAATTTTTATTCATTTTTCTTTTAACATCAAACTTTTATCCAGTATTTTGCTTACTGGCTAAGGATACAAAATATGAGCTAGAGGACAAATTACTGCAACCTAACACAACTAATTACAAATGTCAATGACAACTACATGAAAAGATTTTTGTGATAACACGTCAATTAAGTATTGACGAATTTTTTTTTCAAAAATTCTTCAATGCAGTGGATCTTATATACATCAAGTAGTGTATATTATATTATATTATCACATGATGTGATCATGTTCTGATATAGGGACAGAGCCAACAATTCTACTAGGGGAGGCAAAGCGAGGCGAGGCGAGGCGGGGCGGGGGGGGGGGGGGATTATTGTGATTTACACGCGTTTCGTTTGCCTACCCTGCGGTACGGTATGCTATATATATGCGAAAAAATGGGGGATTTAGTTTAGTTAAAACTTTTGGCATATTTTATACTTTGTACCTCTTTCGTTAATAGTGAAATTTTTTCATCATCTCTTGTAGACGTAGGTAATTGCCAAACCACATAAATTGCAGTGTCGTTTCCTCTTTTATGCTTTTATTTTATTTTGCTCCAACAAATTGAGTATTAAATAACATAAGTAGTTCACTATGTAATTTTAATGCTTTTTTTCTTCTTCTTATTACGCTCTTTCTTAACATAATAGAACAAAACATAAAAAGTCTAAGAATATGATTTAACTAATACCAATTTTAACTTTTCAAATTAAAAATGGCAATCATCATTACATTTCATTAATAATATCCAATTTCGTAGAAATCGATTATGAAAAGATAAAACAAAAAGAAATAAAAATAATACTTATTATATAGAATAGACGAGAAACACATGAAAATTACCCAGATTAAGTGAAAAATTAGTTGAGAACAAAGATTAAGTGAGCAAAATAATATTTTTGACCACAAGAAATGATTTATTAATATTTTCTTTGGGTGGGGGAAAAACTTTGTATTTTTAAAAAGTTGTATACTAAATTTGTAAATTTGAAAAATTGATTTGGGGGGACCCTACTAGCCCCCCTCCCTACATCTCTGTTCTGATGTGACACAATATACACTACTTGGTGTTCAAGACTCGATGCACCAAAGAATTTTCCGACGTTCGGGGATGCAAATTGTTTTTGTCACCATAACGATTTCCCAAATTTTATCTTTATAGTGTGTTATAATAACAAATTAAAACACATTTTGACATACTATATAAGTTTAGCGTTATTTATAATGACAAGCACTATTACTTTATCAAAATAATACAGTGAGTATGACATATATGTTCATATTACTCATATATATGTCGTTGAACCTATATATTATCCGCTCTCTTTGGCTGATCATTTTTTTTGCAGTGCCTTTTAGAAAAATTCATAATATACTAACATGCATATTGAGTATCATATTTTTCCGTCATATATTTTACTCTAAGGAAAGTTCACCCTAATAATAAGTGACATTCATTGCTAAGGGAAATTGAAAAATTAATACCAGTATGTAACAATAGAAGGGTGACAAAGTTAGTCCCATACATTGTTACATTGTTGACAATTTAGAGACAATAGCCACTGAAAAAATGCGAATGTAGACTAAGCTTGATTGAAAAATTCTAATTTGAAGGAAAATTTAGACATGGAACTTTTAGTCGGGGTTTTTTATTTTTCCGATCAATTTTGCTTAGGGGATCACTAAATAGAGAAATGCCATATATTATAGTTCTTCACTATTTTCTTTTTGACTCCGCCAACAACTATTCTAATTAATTCAATTCAATTGATTTTATTTAATAAATCAATAGTACTAGTGACGACTTTGAAGTTGTAATTTATGTTACAAATATCTTTTTTTCTTGCAGTGAGTTCATAAATGAAGAGGGTGATAAAAAATCGGTGCAACTCGAATCGTGATATATAGTATTTCTTTTCTAGTTATCATGAATAAGTAAAAAAAATAAAGGAATTCAGATGTATATTAATCTGGCTGGATTAATTTTGCATGCCCAAACTTCGTTAATTTAATAACTTGTAAGATTCATCAGTGGGAATCATGATAAACAAAAATGCCATTTGAGGGACTTAATCATAAAAAACTTTAAATTCTCATAGGAGCACATTTGATTTATGATTTTTAGTGTTTGACTATGCATGAGCCTCACTAAAATTGAGTGTACGCCTACCCTAAAATCATTCAACTTTGAGTTTATATAAATTTTTATTAACAAAAGTTTGACTCTATATATATATATATATATATATATATATATATATATGTATATATGATGACTTTGGGCACAAAGTCAACTTTGATTTTTTCTATAAATTAGAATTACAGGAGGTGTGTTGAGCACCACGAAGAACAAAATCAATACATATTGTGTCAGCTAATTAAAACAATGCAGGGAGGGATGATGAACAGAGTTAGACAATATTTGTTGTGCTTTTCTATACTTATTTTGTTTTCAATCACCACAGCACAATTGTCTACAAACTACTACGCAAAGTCTTGCCCAACTGCTCTCTTCACCATTAAAACTGGGCTGCTCAAAGCCCTTGCCAAGGACCGTCGGATGGCACCATCCATACTTCGACTTCATTTCCATGATTGCTTTGTCAATGCATGCTCTCTCTCTCTCTCTCTCTCTCTCTCTTCCACCCCCCAATCTCACACACACACTTGACCATGATCTTACAAACTGGGATTATGCATATATACACATGCATGCATGCAAACAAATTAAATACATATTATTGATTATTTATATGGTTAATTTACAAATTATGAACAGGGATGTGATGCATCAGTTCTTCTGGATGATACTTCAAGTTTCACCGGAGAGAAAACAGCCTCCCCAAATAGGAACTCGTTGAGGGGTTTCGATGTTATTGATTCCATTAAATCTCAACTCGAAACCTCATGCCCTGGAGTAGTTTCTTGTGCAGATATTTTAGCTGTTGCTGCTAGAGATTCCGTTGTTGCCGTGTGTACCTTCACCTAATTACTCTTCTAATTAAAAGGGTATAATGTCACTTTTGGACACTCATATTCAATTTAATGTTAAGATCACTTTAGTGGCACATGTTTAAATCGTGACTCTAACACGATCCCTGGCGTTCAAATTTGGTTTCAGTTAAGTCCTTTTCACTTTGGACCCTTCATGTGAGCAATCCATGCTCACATTTAAAGGTAAAAATGTCCAAAAGGACTTAATTGAAACCAAATTCAAACATTAGGGATACTAAAGTCACGATTTAAATATAAAGTGATTCTAACATGTCCAAAAGTGACATTACCCCCTCTTCTATATTTTCTATATATGCAATTAGAGTTGCACTCTTCTTACATACACAATATCTCGTGTATATATATATATATATATCATTGTTACAGGTGGGTGGACCTTTCTGGGCGGCTCAGTTGGGAAGAAGGGACTCAACTACGGCAAGTATAGATTCTGCGAACTCTGATATTCCGTCTCCGGCCATGGATCTCGCTGACCTCATATCTGCATTCTCAAACAAAGGCTTCTCCTCTAAAGAAATGGTTGCACTTTCAGGTAATATTTATAAATATATAATCAGTGATACAATATAAGTTGTGTTTGCAAACAGTCCCACGTCCCTAATCGACCGATCACTTTCTTTTGCACAGGTGCTCACACAATAGGTCAAGCCAGATGCACCGTATTTCGCCGTCGCATATACAATGAAAGCAACATTTTGGACTCATTTGCAACATCACTGAAATCAAACTGTCGCAGCACGGACGACGATGATGAAAATCTATCACCACTTGATGCATTTACGCCTATTTCTTTCGACAACGCTTATTTCAAGAATCTAATCAACAATAAAGGCCTACTCCACTCCGACCAACAACTCTTCAGTGGCGCTTCTACCGATTCTCAGGTCACCACTTACGGCAACAATCCTCCTTCATTCTTTGCTGATTTTGCCGCTGCTATGCTCAAAATGGGGAGCATCAGCCCACTTACAGGAAGCAGTGGTCAAATCAGAAACAACTGCAGGAGCATAAATTGATCAGCTTCGATACAGTTTACTGGAATCATGGACGTAAAATAAGTTAACAACCATATGTGTAATAATATTTGATATTACTAGTATATATCTGTATTTTCTCTGTTCTACAAGACATCGATTGCTTGGGGACTATTCATATTGTCTCCCAGCATCAGTATCGACCTTTGCTTTTCAAATATCTAGATATTTTATTTTTCATTGTGAAGTTGAATTTCTATGAAGGGCTTGGTACTGTAGTATAATCGAATGAGTTGAATTTATATTTCAAAAAGGAGAAATTGAATCTTAGTTAAGTGTGTTGGTATAGTATAATGGAATGAGTTGATAATTCTTTATTGAACTGAATACTAAGATCACTTAACAGGCAATTTATGAGAGGTCAAGTACAACAAGACAATGAAGCAAATGCATGTGAATTAAACACTCACACTGTTTCTTGCTTGCTGCTCATCATCCAAAAGCAATGCGGTAAATTTACAGACGGAACAAACATTTTTCTTGTGCAACCAATCTTTGATTCACGCGGCGTGATATTCATGGCCGCATTCTAGAATTTCAATCATTTGGTTTTCTTGGCGTAGATTTTCTTAGCAAACAATGTAAACTTTAGTCTCGTCATCTTCATTGGATTCGTCATTTTGATGTAATTCAAAATTACATTTTTGGATAAACCACCAACTTTTTCAGAAGATGTAAACTCATCAGTTCCATCCATGGTTCAAAGTCGTGGTATCGGTGATAATATCAATGGGTGCTGTTCTATATCGGTCGCGGCGTATGAGGATATTATCGGGCGATACAATACAAAAGCATTATCAAGTGCTCCAAAAATTCTAAAAAGAATAGCTAGTAAAATTAGGAAAAAAATGTAAATAACACAAATTGTTACGTTTTAATACATATTAAAAGTTTTTACTACATCAACCATCAATGAAGCTAAATAGATCATTCTAGTCGCTTCAGGATTCATTCATAGAAATATGACATAAATAAGACATGATCATTGTAGTTGAATTATGTAACTTATTGTTCTTTTCAGCTATATTATAGAAAGATCATGAATTGATAGTAGCTCAACCAATAAATATATTTTTTTTAAATGAAACAAAATTTTGTTGACAAAGAATATATGCTTCATATTCATAGCAAACCCGAAGCTTTAAATCCATAAATCAATAATTGCCATACGCCACAACAGAAATAAATAAATAAAAGCTTAGGCGACACTTAAATCAATTCTGTAAGTCTTCAAAGTCGTCTCTGCGTACTTCGGATCCACCACCACTTTATGTTTAAACGCCTCTATCTGAAAATTCCTCTTCTTTTGCCCACTACTCATTTTTGTTCTAAATTCTTTGGCCAAAATCGAAAAGTGATTCACAGAATCCTCGCGACAAAGCTCTGGTTAACATATTCGCTTGCAAGGTTTTAGTAAATGTTTATAGTTATACCGAATTTCTCGGCATCGCCGATATTATCAATATATCCGCCGATAATATCCGATACCCACGATATTAGTATAGTATCACCGATATTATCAGATGATATCCAATAATATTGGCGATACTTAATATGCCGGATACTATACCATATCGAACGTTTTTATCGGATCGGACGGTGCCGATCCATTTGTCTATCGGATATCGGCCGATACTTTGGACCATGGTTCCATCCAGATCCATATATACTCTCTCGAGTTCTTTGATCAACTACCACAGATCAAACCTAGTTCGTTATTGTTGTTCCTGACATGCTGCTATTTATTATTCTTTCTTAGAATCAAGTGAAGATTCACATATGAATTCTTTGAACTAGGGTACCCTCCCTACAAAAAACTAAGAAATTAATGACAAAATGACAAGTTCAAATATAAAAGTTGTTACTAATTATAAATTTTTAGTGACAAAATTTTTTGTTTTGTCACAACAATAGGTTTTGCATGTTTAATAGTGACTGATAGCGTTAGGTGCCCGACGAGCCAATTGTTTTGGGCTCAGCCATATTAAATGTAAACACTGTGACAGTCTTGTTTTAAATACTTTGAATCTTTTATTTATGGTATGCTTCTTTATTGTTATAACTATTGATAGTATAGATAAAGATCCCATGGATTACATTTAGTTAGGGGGGGCGGTCAGGGAAAACATATGGAATGCTCTCAAAGACCGTAATTCAAAATATTGTTCAAAGTCATAGAGGCTGTGAGATGTGGGATATCACTAGCCTCGTCAAAACTTGTTCATACATGTAACTCTTTTGAGAGGTCGACACGTTCCATTGTCGATGCCTTGTATGATAATACATGTATGAAGATTCATACTGGATTATGGAATTGAATGGCCCCACTTAAGGACTCCTATTTGGTGCTGTCAAACATGGAGTCCTTGGGGTTTCGTAGTGTGAGATAAATCCTTAGACCTAAGATGTCATTTGGAAAGGGCACTACCCACTCTGCTTTGATATACACGTGCACTCCAGGAGAGTCATACGGCGTGTATGTTGTGTATAGTCTGGTAGTGCAGTGGAACAAATAGTAGTCGGAGAGGGATTCATCTAGGGTCACAAGTTCCCGGTATTTCCTATGCTATTGCAAGAATCTAAATGATCGTGAAAAGCCTTTGATCAAAGCGGTTGTTTTCTGAGAGGGAATGGTGATCCTGGATCGGAAGACTGGAACATTAGATGTCATAACACAGTCATAGTTTTCAAGGTTATTAGGGTTCGACCGTCGCCATACCTTATGTTGGTCCCAAGTGGCATACGAAAAGGTCTAGAAGGGGGGGGGGGGGTTGAATAGACCCTAAAGTCTTTTTCGACTTCAAAAGATTTCGTACTAAAATGGTTTTTGGACGCTTGAAAAAGTAGACGCTTGAATTGTCTAACGCTTGACTTAAGCGTTCACTTAAAGTATAGGCGCTTTGGTGAAGCGTCTAATGAAAACGGTTTTTATAAAGTTAACTTAGATTTCAAGAATTGAATACTATAACCGAGTAGGTTTGAGCGTTCACTTCTTTGATCAGTGTTAGCACAGCGGAATGATTTTTGTAGTCTTCTTTTAAAAGCTTTAGCGTCACAAGAAATTTCTTAGTTGCTTAGCTTTTGATTGTGTTTTACTTAATCAGTTTATGCAATGATATGATAGTTAAGAGAATTGACTGAAAAGTAAATGACACAATATTTGTAAGTTTCGTTGGGTGGAATAATCCCAACTACGTCCTTCTTCTCCTCGAACACTTGGAGGCAATCCCCTAAAATGATTCTCAAAGAATCACACAGAATCTTCTACAAATTAGGGAGAGATGGATGTCGATGACTTGAGCTCCTTGATCACACAGATTTCTGCTCCAAATCACTTCAATCCCCTTGCTTCTTTCACCCAGAAATACGGCAAGTATCCAACTTCGACTTCACACAGATCGCGAGGCTTGGATAGGGGTTTTTCTAAAAGGGTTTGTTTGATTTTGATTAAGTTCAAACAACTGGAAATATCTCAGTAGTAATGTAGTTTCTTCGAAAAGAATGTTTGAGATATTGGGTTGACTGTCTCATGATTTGAAGAAAAGCAAAGAGAATAATTTCTTGAAAGTTTGGCTTTTCTGAGATTGTAAGGAATGAGACTTCAATGCAACAGCAATTCGACTTGATAAAAATGTTCTCTATATTTGGCTTGTTGTTGAAGTCCTATTTATAGACATTCTTGGAAAAAATGTCCGTTTGACACATGCAAGGGCGCGTGTCTCTCACTTTCGAGAGTGAACAACTTTTGTCCTTTTTCCTGAAAATCTGCTGCACAAAAGTTGGTGCTGCAGTCTTTGAATAGTTGACAGTCCAAAAGGGTGGCTTCTACGTACGTCTGAAAGTGCTTATCACATTTAATGCTCTTATCAGCATTTAATGCATTTGAATTAAATGCCCGTTGGTATTTAATGCTTTGAGAATATTTGCATTAAAACTCCTTCTGGACTTAGAAATAAATTCAGGTGAAATTACTTCTGTCCTATAAGGTAACGCTTGATATAGCTGGTCAATTGGACGCTTGGAGACTTTATCTTCATTCAGAATTCAGACGTTTGAGTCTTTGAACTTTATCACTGATAAACTCACTCAGAAATTATCAGACGCTTAGCCTAACACTCTAGAACAAATATAAAACAAAGCCTATTACAAATCTAACACTTCAAAGCTGAAAAACAAACTTACATAATTTTGGGGTCTAACAAAGGTTCTAATTGTCATTATCAAAACATCTAACATGAAATTCCTAACAATTTCCCCCTTTTTGATGATGGCAATACTTACTCTTTTATAGTTCAAGAGTTAGACAGCTAAAATAAAAGTTAGCTTTGATTAGATAATGTTAGTTAAAGTTAGTTACGCTTCAACGAGATGTTGCAGCTGAAAAATGCATTTTATATATATCGAGAGTTACAAGCATTTTTACAACTTAAAAAAAATGAGAGACAAGAATATAGATAATGCAAATCAAAAAGCTCTAATGACTTGATCTAACTTTGTATCGCTTGGGCATTTCAGCTCGGATAGCTTCAGTCAGATTGTCTTCCAAGGTCATCATCGCTTCATGATCTTTGTTGATTATGAGCTTGTTTTCTTCTTGTTGTCTCTTCTTGAAGGCGGTAAAGTGTTTGTCCCAATCCGTTGGATCGATACCAATATACCTTAGATAAATTCTGAAAGTTCGGACAAATTCAGACATCTGTCTCTCTTCAACTAAGATTTTAGGATCTGAAGGTTCTGGAATGGATGTTCTTTGAAGAGGGATGTCGAACTGTTCCAACATTGCTCTTCTAGGTATTGGTAGATTTGGATATAGTGCTCTTGGAGGTTCCCTTAGTGTTCTACTAGGCGCTCCAGAGTCACTTACTTGTAAAGTGGTTATCCAGGATGGGAGACTTAGCGCTGAAGGAGAGGTTAGAACTTGACACTTGAGAGGCGTGGGTTCTTGAGCTCTTGAACTCGACATTTTCCTCTTTTCTCCTTTCTTCTTCTCTTTCCCCTTATTGCCATAATCAGACTTCAGAAAGTGATCTGTGAGTAAACTAACCTGATGAGCAATCTGAGACATAGAATCTGTGATGTCGTCCAGACGCTTGTCGAAACGTTCCTGCAGGGCGAGGAGCTTGGCGCTGGTAGCATCATTCAGAGAAGTCTCAAGGGTTTCGAGGCGCTTTTCAGCTTTTCAAGCTCTTCTTTCATGGCAAGTTTGGTTGCTTGAGTGGCATCATGCATTTCTTGAAAATCTTGTTTGCACTCACCAACAGCCGCTTGAGCTGAACTACGCATATGAGCAATCTGAGCGCTCATAACGTGAGTCTCAATCTTTGCCAAATCATCCTTAATCTAGTGAAGGGATTCTTCGTTCTGAGCAGCATGGGCACTGATATTCTCCAAAACGGGTTTGAGCAAAGGACCGAAGGATTGACTCTCAGCTGATTGAACCGCTTGAGGAGCCGGTCGCTTGAACCTTGATGAGTGTTTGAGAGAGTCAATAGGAACTTGATATGCAGGATCAAAGACAGTACCTCGTATGTCAAGAGAAAGATCCTCAGCAATATCATCGGCCACGGGTTCAGGAGCGTCAGGAATATCCTCTGGTGGAGATGCTTGAACGGGTCCTTCAGCAGACGCTGGAATACTGGTGACTTCAGAAGTGAACGCTTCAACTGACTTAGCAGGCGCTTCCTCAAGCGTTGACTCAGGTTGACGAAAGTCATCGAATTGGAAGTTCCAATTTGCTAAATCGGCATAAGAAATGGACGCAGCTTCCAAAAGTTCATCAAGTCTGGTTCTAGTCACACAAGTTCCGGAAATGAATGTGCGAAGGGGACTATCAATGGCCCCGATGTACATTGGACCAATGATATCTAGCATATGATTCGGAAAAACCTTGGACGGCGCTTGACAGATGGAGAAGATTGAATCTGGGCAGTAATCTCGGGAAAATCCAATCAAGCAGTCAGAAGGAAGAGACTGGAGACGCTGATCCTCAGGCACATAAGCAACGTAGTACTCTTCTAAGTATGGATAGAGCGCTTGAGCTAGTCCCTGATTTCTTTCAAGCAGTGAGAGGACAAACTCATAATGATTGAGTGCCTCTGTGTGGAGAGAAGAGAGCAAAGGATATCCTCGGAAAGAGTTGATTACGGAGCCGTTCCATTGTCGGAGATTTGCAGTGAAGATTTTGTCGAACAGAGATAGTGGAGTCATAATCTTCACCATCATATTGAAGTTATCCTCGCAGTGGCTCAGAGCAAAATTCAAGCACGATACAATAGGGGTACCACTAGAAGATGTTTGAGCGTTGAAGAGTAGAGGAGTATTGGACAGTCGGTGAAGCTCTTGACGCAGACACTGCTCAATTTGATGTCTAACGAGTGGGAGCTTCAGAACAGGTCCAACTCTCTGTTGACGCTTCTTCAGGAAATACTTGGCAAACTAACGCTTCTTATCGTGCATGCCTATGCCGAATAAATGGGGAGCGTGGACTAACTCTGAGAATGTGTATTTGTGTCCCACATACGCTTCAACCCAGTTGACTTCATTCATGCAATAATCTGTTCCAGCATTGACCATAGCGCGAATGCCTTCATGATGAATATCTCTGATAGATTCAAAGCGATATCTATCAGTCTGATAGTTGGCATTCCAGATGCTGTCAAAGTATGCATCGGCTTCAGTCTGAATTAAATCTGTCAATGATTCTAGACGCTCACCGGCACGAACTGCTTTATTCTTCCACAGGCGAAGTGGGTTAACTGAAGATTGATTTTCAATACTATTAGCAATCCGAGGAAAGTGTGTGTAGCCTTCTCTGTTCAATACTGCTTCGGATGGATTGCGAAAGCTAGAACGAAGAGGCTCATACACCCGAATGTTGTAATCTCTTAGGGCGAAGCCTGTACTCTTGCTGTGGCCATAATCAAGATAATATGCCAAATCCTCATCACATCTAGGAGTCCTTCCTCCTTGTCTGTCTTGTTGAAGGATAAGAGAAGACGGTATTTGACCAGGGGTTTTTCCAAGTTCAATGGCTCTATAAAACTTTCGCTCAATTTCTGTCAACTCTGTGTTAAACACGATATCCCTAATTTTATTGTCGTCGTCAATCAATAGGGCAATTTCATTCTCAGCAGCAATGTATCTTTCTTCATTGTATCCTGCAGGAATGAAATCTTCTTCGAGTGCTGGAGGCATGTAGTTGATCGAATGATCAATCGTCTTTAGTGGGTCCAATTGGAAGAAGTGCCTAGGCACTAAAACGTCTTCAACAACGCTCTGACCTTCTGAGCGTGCCTCTGTTATTGCCTGAATAGGGATTGATGTTTGAACCTCTTTAGTAGCAGGTTCCTCAACTTCAAGTGCAGCAACTTCTGCGGCAACATCTTTAGCGATAGCCACAACTTCTGTCATCTCAACGTCTAGGAGGACATCTGTTGATGCTTCAGCGGCGGCTGGAACTATAGCTGTAACAAAAGAACTATCCTCTATAAGAGCAGGATCTTCTACAGATGTAGGAATAGAAATGATGTGGGAAGAAATAAACTTACCCTGAGAACTAGTCTCAACAGCAATACTCTGAGCGCTTGGCTCAGCAGCGACTTGAGCCCTTGGCTCAACAGTCTCAGGCTCTTCCGGAACAGGAGCAGCCCGACGCTTGCTTGTCCTAGAGCGCTTGAATATTTTCTTCACGTTGACTCCTTCAACGAGCTTAAGCGCTTGAGCAGGAGGAGTAGCAGCTGGTTCATCAAATTCGATTTGTTTGATGATTCCTTCCAGCTTCCTCTACTTTAGAGGTAACTTGTCCTGTGCATCCTCATCAGTTTCCTCATCATCTTTCTGAGGAGCAGGAACAACTTGTACCTTAGGCTTTCTTGGAGCCCTCTTCTTGGTAATAACCGGATGCTTCACGGCTTCTTCTGGCACTGGACGCTCCGCTTCCTCATCGGACGCTTGACGTACTTTCAGATGCTCAGATAGTGGTTTAGCAGCACCACCAATCTTGGGAGGATTAAAAAGATTATTCAGAATCCTTCTTCCCAGCAACTTGGTCTTATTCAACGGGAGACTAGAAGAGTAGACGCACTGTGATTTGTACAGCAGGTCACTTAGAACAAGTTCATAAGGTTTATTCGAGGCGCTTAGACAGTCTCGAAACCTTCCAAAAATGTACTCACTCCAGTTGATCTTGATGTTGAGGAGTATAGCAGTCATCATCTGAAATTGTACTGGGTTCACCTTATCAAAGGTTCCCACTCGACATTCTATGATCTTGCTACAGAAATCAGCCAACAATCGGTATTTGGATACCAGTTCTTTCTTTTCAAAATACTGAGTGTAGGGTACATCATCGTACGCACTCATGGTTGTCCATGCTTCCTTGATTTGTTTTAAAGTAACACAATCCAATGCCTCACCCTCATTTGAAAGATTGAAGTTCTCGGCAATGGAGGCAGCAGACAGAATAAATTCCTTGGGAGACTCCTTCTTGGATAAGGGAATTAGACAAGAGATAGACTTCTTGTCCTCTGAAAGTTTAGCAGTTTTCCAGAAGGTGTCAACTTCAGTCGGAAACAGATAGGAGTATTGTGTCAAGAACGGTTTAAGCCCAGCTTTGACGACCATGTCCATCATGTCTGTTAGATTGATCTGAGGTTGTTCATAGAGGAATTTCCAGTCAACAACAAGACCTTCAGTAACCTTGATGGTAAGTTCGGCAGAAGTAGACGAAGATTTCTTTGGTGCCATTTTTAGTGAAAGAGATGAACTGAGATTTTCTTTTGCTTTGAGAGAGAGAGAATAAATTTTGCAGATATGTTTGAGTAAAAGTGAATTGTATTTCTAATTCACTTCTCAAAGTGAGAAAACGTTGTTCGTTGAGTGCTTTGGTGAAGATATCTGCCAATTGTTTGTCAGTTCCAATGAAGTGCATGGAGATATCTTTCTTTTGAACGTGGTCACGAAAAAAATGGTATCTAATGTCAATGTGTTTGGTTCTGGAATGAAGAACAGGGTTTTGAGTCATGGCTAGAGCGCTTTGGTTATCACAATGGATGGGGGTTGGACCGAGGATTATTCCATAATCTCTAAGTTGTTGCCTCATCCATAACACTTGTGCACAACAACTTCCTGCAGCTACATATTCAGCTTCGGCTGTAGAGGTAGCTATGGATTGTTGTTTCTTACTATGCCATGAAACTAACCTATCACCTAGAAATTGACAAGTACCACTAGTGCTTTTACGATCTATTTTGCAACCTGCAAAATCTGCATCTGAGTAACCAATTAGTTCAAAAGGAGAATCCCTAGGATACCATAAGCCCACATTCTGTGTGCCTTTAAGGTATTTAAGGATCTTCTTGGCAGCAATAAAGTGTGACTCTTTAGGATCGGCTTGAAATCGTGCACACATGCATACCGAAAACATAATATCAGGTCTACTGGCAGTAAGATAAAGAAGTGAACCGATGATACCTGTATAATTAGTAATATCAACTTTCTTTCCACTTTCATCTTTATCTAGCTTAAGTGTTTGGCTCATTGGAATTTTTGAATATGATGCATTTTCCATACCAAATTTCTTAATCATATCTCTTGTATATTTAGCTTGGTTAATAAATATTCCATTAGGGAGTTGTTTAACTTGTAATCCTAAGAAGAAAGTTAATTCACCCATCATGCTCATTTCAAATTGTTCTTGCATCATTTTCGAAAATTTCTCACACAAACGCTTGTTATTAGAACCAAATATAATATCATCAACATAAATTTGGACTAAGAGAATATCTTCGTTATTGGTAATTTTAAATAACATTGTATCAACGCTACCTTTTGAAAAGCCTTTACCAATAAGAAAGATAGAGAGAGTGTCATACCATGCTCGGGGTGCTTGCTTAAGCCCATAAAGTGCTTTGTCTAGCTTGTAAACCATACCCTTACCATGATTGTTGATGAATCCTGGTGGTTGCTCCACATATACTTCTTCTTGGAGTTTACCATTCAGGAAGGCACTCTTCACGTCCATCTGATACACCATGAACTTGTTGAACGCTGCATATGCTAGAAACATGCGGATTGCTTCAAGACGAGCGACAGGAGCGTATGTCTCATCAAAGTCAATACCCTCCTCTTGGCAATATCCTTGAGCTACGAGTCTGGCCTTGTTTCTTATCACAATGCCGTTCTCATCCATCTTTTTTCTATATACCCATCTAGTTCCAATAACTCCTTGGTGAGTTGGCCTTGGTACTAACATCCAAACCTTATTTCGTTCAAACTGATTAAGCTCTTCTTGCATAGCTTCAATCCAGCTTGGGTCGCTTAGCGCTTCATCCACCTTCTTAGGTTCCATTTGAGATAGAAAGCTTGCGAACATAGCCTCATTGAATGTAGCGGCTCTAGTCCTAACAGGCGCTTCAATATCTCCAATAATCTGTTCAGGTGGATGATCACGTAGCCATAGTTTGTCTGGTTGGAAGGGGTTAAGGGGTTGAACAGGCGCTTGAGGATCATACGCTTGAATACCTTCTTGCGTAGGCGCTCCAAGTTCACAATTCCTTGTGTGCTCTTGATGATCACTCTCTTCATGATCATCAGCATTTCTTACATGATTATCCAGAGTAATCTCACGAGTAATCTTAGGAGGTGGCACTGAGATCTCATCATCGTCGTCAGTATCTGAAAGAGTTAGGTGCCCGACGTGCCATTTGTTGGGCGTAGTAGCTGACTCTTTAAACAGTCTTATATTGTATCTTGTCAAGTAATTTAATAAATGGCATTTTCTTCTTTATCTTATCATTCTATGCAATTAGATAAAGTTCCCTAGATCACTCTTAAGCTATGAGATGTGTTTGGTATCGGGGATGCCAATCATGGAATACGTCTCTAAGGTTGTGGTCTTAAAGATGTTCCAAGTCATAGAATCATTGAGATAGGGATATCAATGACTCGTAAAGACTTGCACGTACAATGCACACTCTTGGAGAGTGTATCCTATTCCATGGATACTGATACGGTGTACATCAGTGCATGTATGTGGGTTCTCGTTGGGATCGAGTAAACTGAACAACCCCGCCGAGATTCCATATTGGAGTCAATGTCGAATTTGGAATCTCCTCGGTTACGTAGGCATAAGATTGGTCCTCATGACTTGAGGCACCATTGGTCGTCTTGTGCATCACCCACTGTACTTAGATTTGTCACACGATTCCAGGTGAGTCATAAAGTGGGGCATATTGGGTCCAGTCTGGTTATGTACAGAGGCGCGTGAGTGCCAAGAAAGAATCCGTCACTGATCATTAGCATCGGCGCATATCCTATGTACTTCACAGTGTATTGACCATGGGAACCTCCGGCCGGAGTAGTATCAATAAGGAGGCGCAGTGTTTCCTCGCTTGATTGATAAATTGGTCAATGTCACTTAGATCGATATACATAGAATCGAGTTACTGGGATTTCGACTGACATCCAAGTCCTAGATTCGATCGTGATATTTGATGGAAGGATTTTACTTATGCGAAAATCGTAATGCGGAAAGGTCACCTAATAATCGTTCATGGCTAGGTCTTCTTGGCGCGTGGCTAGTACTAACCCTGATTTGTAGGAACCATGAATTAATCGGTAATTAATTCTTGGTCGGATTAAAATACTTGGAGTAATTAAATCTAGCAAGAAAAATTGCGAAGGCACAACGGGGTTGTGTTCCTACTACTAGTACATGAACGAACCTACAATGGGGTTACACACTTACTCAAGAAAGTTCAATTGCTATGTGAATATTAATCCGGTTTAGGATTAAAGTGAAATTGATTAATGAGATTAATTGATTAAGTGGAAGACATTTTAATTAGTAGGCTTGGGAAAATAATTATTCTATTAATTAATCTTGGAGATTAATCATTAACGGAAATTATTATTATCCGGGAATTTATTTAAGCTACTAATTTTACTATTAATTAACCATGAAGATTATTTAATTAACAAGTCTTGGAAGACTTGGGAGTCATTTTAATTAAGTTGGACTTAACTAAATGAAGTCACAAGAGTGAAATTCAAAGCTAGTCAAAGTTTGACTTGTAATGTTTTTTAAATGAAGAAGAAAATGAAAAATATTCTCTTACACATGTGGTGGTAGTTGAGAATGGAATGGTAGGTGAGAATGAGGTGGTAGGTGAAGAAAAACAAGTCTTCTACTCCATCTAACACCATATGGCCGAAAATTGGTGGCTATAAAAGGAGGTGTTCTTGCTCTCATTTAAAACTTGATAAAAACTTAAAAAGAAAAAAAAGCTTAGAGCTTAGTTCTTCATCTCTAGATTTTTCTAGCTTCTCTTGTGATTCTTGAAGACTTTCTTCTATAGAACTTCTTCTTGAAGATTAGTTGTAAAAGATTATCTTCTATAGATATTTCTTTTAGTAACTCTTCTTGTCTTCCACCTTTCACTACATAGACTCCATTTCCTTAGAGCATATATCTAGCCAATCTTTTGCTTAAGGTATGAACCTACTTGAGGTGTGTCCTTGTAGAGGCTTCTTTCTTTAGGAGCTTATGGTGGTTTGATTCGAACCCCTCCATGTTGAGGTGAGGATTCGAAAATGAGAGCCAAAGTTTTTGGTGTGGTTTTCCTTGTGTTGTGGTTTTACACCCTCACTTTAATAAAACCCTAAATCTTGTAATCGGTTTAAAACCCCTTTACTCGTATTAGTTTTTGTTGTGCATTACTTTGACCCCCTAGCTTGGGATGCCGATATATATGTGTTTTATATACTTTATTTCTTCCGTTGCGCCGGCATCGCTTGTGGGGGCATACCGATCCTAACAGTATCTTCATCAATAGTAATCTTAGACGCTTGATGACATAGATCTTCAACTCCTACATCATTTATATTAACCTTACTCGGTTCTTGGTTAGCATCATCAAAAACAACATGAATAGATTCCTCAACCTTCGATTTGATCTTATTGAGGATGCGAAAATTCTTTCCATTCTTGGCGTAGCCTAGAAAGATTACCTCATCCGCTTTAGGATCAAAAGTCTTTAGGCTTTGGGATCCATTATTATGAATAAAGCACTTAGAACCAAAGACGTGAAAATATGAAACATTTGGCTTACGTCCCTTCCACAATTCATATGGAGTTTTCCCATGCTGTTCGTTGATCATGCAACGGTTTTATGTGTAACAGGCAGTGTTGATTGCTTCAGCCCAAAACCTAGGAGCGAGCTTGGATTTTGCTAACATAGTCCTAGCGGCTTCCTTAAGCGTTCGGTTCCGGCGCTCAACAACACCATTTTGTTGGGGAGTTCTGGGAGCGGAATACTCATGATGTATTCCATTTTCTGCACAAAACTTCTCAACAATCTTGTTAGTAAACTCAGTACCGTGATCGCTTCTTATTCTTGCAACTTTAAGATTTTTCAATATTTGATGTTGCCGAATAAGCGTTGTTAACTTGTGACATGTTTCATCTTTGGATGAAAGAAATTCCACCCAAGTAAATCGAGAGAAATCGTCTACTATCACCAAAGTATACTTCTTACCGCTTACACTGATCATTTGAACAGGTCCAAACAAATCCATGTGAAGTAGTTCAAGTATTCTAGAGGTAGATAGATGAGGTTTTCTCTTGAACGATGATTTAACTTGTTTACCCATTTGACAAGCGTGACAAAGGCGATCCTTATGAAATGGTCCATTTGGTAATCCCTCTACAAGATTTTGACTTATAAGCTGAGAGATCGTTTTGAAGTTGAGGTGATTCATTTTTCTATGCCATAACCAACCCATTTTAGATTCATTTTTAGCAACAAAACATGTTGGGTTGTTATCAAGTGTTGAACCCCAATCTACCAAATATACATTGTTAGTTCTTTTTCCTTTCAATTTAGTAGACTTAGTCTTAGCGTCGTTTATATAGCAACAGTCACTTGAGAATATGACTTCAAAGACTTTATCACAAAATTGACTTATGCTTAATAAATTGTGCTTCAGACCCTCAACATAATAAACATCACTTATCATGATGTTCCCCCTATGCACAGTACCTATACCTTTGGTTTTACCTTTGGAGTTGTCACCAAATACAACCTGAGGACCATTGGCAGCTTGATAGTTGATCAGAAGATCTTTGGAGCCAGTCATGTGCCTTGACGATCCACTATCAAAGTACCATACAGATGTATCAGCTCTAGCTCTAGGTACCTGCAATCAAAAGAGAAGTTCTATTTCTGTTCAGGTACCCATTGTTGCTTGGGTCCTTTAACATTAGTAACTTTGTTAGTTTGAATTAGAACTTTAGGAACCCATATTTGCCCAGTCTTCATTGTAGGAATACTGGCCTTTTTGGGTTTCACAACGTGTTGTGTGTGCTTTTTGGGTGTATAATAAATCCTCGATTATAATGATAGTCATAATCATAGTCATAATCATAATCATCATAGTATCGATAATATGATCTTGACTGTCTTGGATATTGACGCTGGTATTTCCTTGGCGCTGGCTTGGGTTGCACTTTTGGTGCTGGACGCTTAGCGCTTGATTCACAGTGGTCAGTCTTATCTTTAGCCTTTTTAGCGTTTGGATAAACCCGTCTTTGTGAATCATTTGCCTTAGCCTTACCCTTGCCTGAGTTAGCTTTGACTTTCTCATTTGGCCTCTTACCATTGTTACTGGGTTCATTTTGAGTTTGACCTTGTGAACCTTTTTCAACAAAGATAACACCCTTTCCTTTGTTGTTTGCCGTAACATTAGATTGATTGGATTGTTTACCGAGTTTATCGCATCCTAAACCGGTCTTCTCACCAAATAATCTAGTTACTTCAGTCACATTATCCAACTTTCTAGAAGCTTTTGATAATGATGAGATGAGCTGCTCTGATTTTGCAAGTCTAGCAATCAGATCAGCTTCTCTCTTGACTATTAAATCAAGATCGCTTTTTAATTGAATGATTTCACTCTCAAGCGATTGGTTCTTCTCAATGCACTGTTGCTGAACTCGCAACTCTGCTTTGAGCGTCACTTTATCTCTTGTGAGTGATGAGATAATAGCGAGATCATTTTGATATATTTTGGCGGCTTCTTGACATTCATTGTAGTATTCTTTGACTTTGTCAAGTAATTCATCATAAGAAAGAGGAATAGACAATTCATTGATTACCTCAGGAGATGCTTCATCATCTCTGGCCATGAGACATATGAGCGCTGAGTCATCTAATGGCTCATCATCGTCGCTACTTTCTTCTGATGATTCTAAATCTTCAGGTACGGATGCTGGTTCTGATTCCGCTAGCAAACCTTGTTGACGAAGGTTGCTCCTGAATTGGTTTCTATCTAAGTAATCCTGCCTTGAGGGATTTGATACGTTTGGATAAGGGCAGTTTACCTGGTAGTGCCCTGGTTTTCTGCAATTGTAACAAAGATTAGTTTTCATTTTTTGTTCATTTGTTAACCTTGCAATGTGTGGTTTTGAGACCACTGGAGTTGGGAGATTTTGAGTAGACGCTTGGTACTGAACAAGCGCTTGGGGGTGAAGGAACAGAATACTGAGGCGCATGAAGCTGTTGTTGCATCGGAGAAGGTGCTTGATATGAACTTTGTCCTTGATTATTAAAACCTTTTCCTTTCTTTTCATATCTCAAGAACTTCCTGAACCTATTCAACCGAGCTAATTCCTCTTCTTCATTGATATCTAAATTCTTTCCTTTATTCCCCGATTTGCCTATGATTGATGCTATAAGCGCTCCAGATTCAATCACCGGACTACTCACAACATCACTAGCAGAATTCAACTCGAACTCAAATGCCTTGAGCTCTGAAAAGGCGTCTTCTGGAGTTAGGAGATCCAGCATATTTGATTTTCTCATAGCGGTTGTCTTCATCAGGAATTTACTTGGTAAACTTCTAAAGATCTTAACCACCATTTCTCGATTCTGCAAATCCATTCCCAACGATGTAAGTTCTGTAACTAGAGCTGCAAATCTTATATCTAATTTCTCTAAAGTTTCATTGGGTAGCATCTTAAATCCGTTAAAGTTTTCCTTGGCAATGGAAAGTTTGTTTTCTTTGATCTGAGCTGAACCACCACAGATTGTAGCCAACTTATCCCATATTTCTTTAGTGGTTTTGCAAGACTTGATCTTGTTGAATAAGTTGTCATTATCACCAATAGCCGTATATAGAGCGTTACGACCAACATTGTCCAAATTAGCTTTTCGACGCTCATCTGGAGACCATTCTTGTTTTGGTTTCTCAACGTAACCATCGGGAGTTTCTTCCGTGGCTCCAGGCGCTCTTGTGATAACTTTATATATTTTGATTCGCTCATCTGAAATAATATCACACATGTCATCATCACATGAACAGAGATATGTAAATGCTTTGACTTTCCATGTGTCAAAATTTGACTCAGTCAGTTTGGGAACTTTAGCAAATGCCATATCGAAAATTTTAACAGCAACTAGATTTTGAAAAAGGATCTAAACAAGCAGTTATGCTTGGAAATTTTAAAATTTCAATTTTAACTGCTCTGATATCACTTGTTGGTCCCAAGTGGCATACGAAAGGGTCTAGAAGGGGGGTTGAATAGACCCTGAAGTCTTTTTCGACTTCAAAAGATTTCATACTAAAATGGTTTTTGGACGCTTGAAAAAGTAGACGCTTGAATTGTCTAATGCTTGACTTAAGCGTTCACTTAAAGTATAGGCGCTTTGGTGAAGCATCTAACGAAGACGGTTTTTATAAAGTTAACTTAGATTTCAAGAATTGAATACTATAACCGAGTAGGTTTGAGCGTTCACTTCTTTGATCAGTGTTAGCACAGCGGAATGATTTTTGTAGTCTTCTTTTAAAAGCTTTAGCGTCACAAGAAATTTCTTAGTTGCTTAGCTTTTGATTGTGTTTTACTTAATCAGTTTATGCAATGATATGATAGTTAAGAGACTTGACTGAAAAGTAAATGACACAATATTTGTAAGGCTCGTTGAGTGGTGTAATCCCAACTACGTCCTTCTTCTCCTCGAACACTTGGAGGCAATCCACTAAAATGATTCTCAAAGAATCACACAGAATCTTCTACAAATTAGGGAGAGATGAATGTCGATGACTTGAGCTCCTTGATCACACAGATTTCTGCTCCAAATCACTTCAATCCCCTTGCTTCTTTCACCCAGAAATACGACAAGTATCCAACTTCGACTTCACATAGATCGCGAGGCTTGGATAGGGGTTTTTCGAAAAGGGTTTGTTTGATTTTGATTAAGTTCAAACAACTGGAAATATCTCAGTAGTAATGTAGTTTCTTCGAAAAGAATGTTTGAGATATTGGGTTGACTGTCTCAGGATTTGAAGAAAAGCTGTTAGGTCTCATATTTTACATATTTTCATCATGATTTACCTCACATTTATCTTTATTTTATGCCTTGTTGTTAGTCTTTTCCTTTAGTTTTAGCCTAATTTACGTATTTTGATTTCTAAGTCGTTTAAATGTTTTTGTAGGCATATAAATGATTGTTTTGATGAGTTAAAGGAGTATTTTTATGTGAATAACGAAGGCTAACCAAGAGGAAGTGAAGAAATGCATTTGAAAGGCCAAACGAGAATGTTTCGTTGAAGAAAAATGAAGAGAAAAATTTCTGCACAGGCAACTGCACAACTGTGCAGACATTATGCACAGCTGTGCAGCTGCGGATTTTTATATTTTTGTGGGCCGATTTTATGACTTGGATGGGCATAATTTATGTATCTAAGACTCCTTTTTAGTAAAAGAAAGTGGCAAAAACATTTTATAGGCTAGAGTGAGGTGGGAGAATAATTCATTCTTGCAAAAAAAGTAGATCTTGAAGACTTTTAGAGAGAGAAAGGAGATCTTGAAGAGTTCTTGGAGAAGAGTTCTTGGAGAAAAGCTTCATCTTCTCAAGTTGTATTCTTCCAATCCTCCATTGTTGAACATGAGTAACTTTATGTTTATGCAATTTATTTCTTGTTTTTCTTTAATTATGCATAGCTAAATTATTTTCTAGGGTTTAAGATGTAGTCTTGTGTATTGATTTGGATTATTGATGATTTATGGATGTGATTTCTTGTTTGGTTTATCTATTAATGAGAGTTTAATGCTTGTAATTGCTTGATCACCAATTGCATGATTTAAGATGAATTAAGAAGTACCGGGAGGTGAATTAGTTTATCGGTTCAGATTTAATAGACATGTGTAAATTGCTTAATAGGGATATTGGTAATTTTGCATGAGACTAGTTAAACAATATTCATAGAACTTAATGGATTCATCTAAATTAGTTTTTGATCATGGGAGTGACGTTAATTAATTTAGGTGGGTACTCATGAAGATCTCGGGAGAGTATTCATGTATTTAAGGAAATTGGGTCTTTAATTTAAACAAGAATGATAATCCATTGAAAGTCAATAATCCATAGAAATACCTTGATGAAATCTTAATCCCTAGGCCTTTCGTTAATTGATTGTTCGTTTTAATTATATTTGTGTTAATTATTTATAATTAATTCTGTTTTTATAAATTTATGCTTTTAATTAGTTAAAATCTCAATTCTTTGATAATCGATAATCTAAATAATAAGATAAACTTTGTTTGGTACTTGATAACCTTCCCTGTGGAGACGATCTTACTTTCACTATATTATTTGTTCGATTCCGTGTTGTTACGGACGGTTAACAAATTGGCGCCGTTGCCGGGGAAGGCAACAAATAGTCAATATCAATAACAAGTTGATTCTTATTAGTTTAGACATTTTTTTTTCTTTTGGATCTTTATTTGTTTGAACTTTGATACTTGAGATTATTGTTTCATAATGGCAGACGACTTACAGAGGATTGAACCTGCTGCGCAGAGAACTCTCCGGGATTATGCTACACCAACATATCAGAATTTAACCTCCAGCATAGCGGTACCAACTGTTCAGGCCAATATCTTTGAGTTGAAGCCGGCTATTATTCAAATGCTACAGCACACTGCATTTGAGGGAGATATTGAGAGGGAGGATCCTCATTCCCATCTGGGGAATTTCTTGGAAATCTGTAGTACTTTCAAGATGAATGGCGTTACTGAAGATGCCATAAGATTGCGACTCTTCCCATTCTCCCTATCTAAAAGAGCTAAGGAGTGGCTGAAAAACCAGCCGGCAAATAAGTTCACCACTTGGGCTGATTTGTCGACTGCGTTTCTCACCAAGTATTTTCCCCCAGCTAAGACCGCTCAGTTAAGGAATGCAATCACAGGATTCATGCAAACTGATAGTGAAACCCTCTATCAAGCATGGGAAAGGTATAAAGAATTACTCCGAAAGTGCCCACATCACGGTATTCCTAGTTGGATGCTTGTGCAGACTTTCTACAATGGTTTGTCACATAGTATCCGGATGAATATCGATGCAGCTGCAGGAGGGAGTTTTATGGCAAAGAATCCGGATGATGCATTGGCTCTATGGACGAAATGGCATCCAACAGTTATCAGTGGACAAGTGATAGTCGGGCTGCAAAGAAAACACCGGGCATACACAATGTAGATAACATTACATTGCTTAATGCTAACATTGAAGCACTTGTCAAGCACATGGAGGGACTCAAGGGAAATGTTAGTGCAGTATCTCAACCTACTTTAGCTTGTGATGTTTGTGGGGCACCTCATATGGCAACTGATTGCCCACACATTGAGCAAGCTAATTACCTATCCAATCAGAATAAACAGCAAGGAAATCCATTTTCGAACACCTACAATTCGGGTTGGCGAAATCACCCTAACTTTTCTTGGGGAGGTCAAGGGAACCAAGGAGTTCAAGCAAATCCTCCTAGACAACAACTTCCTCCAGGTTTCCAACAACAGGGTTCTCAGAATTTTCAACAACCAAATCAGTAGGGACCACCACCTCGAGAACCACAAGCTTGGGAATTAGCCATTGAAAAGCTCGCTAATGGAACAGCGAAACGGTTTGAGAATCTGGAAGCAAAAATTGATCTGGTAGTGGGAGCAACGAAGAATCTTGAATTACAAGTTGGACAATTGGCAAGTTCTATGAATTCGAGGTCAAAGGGTACACTGCCTAGCCAAACAGAGGAAAATCCGAGAGGACAGTGTAATGCAGTGACTCTGATAAACGAAAATATAATTGAAGAATTTGAGCCACATGCTGTACACAGAGATGAATTTGTGACGAAGGATAATTCAATCTTTGAATCTTCAGACAAGGTTGAGCCTGAAAAGGTTATCACGAAGCCATATGTGAAACCATATGTTCCTCCAATTCCATTTCCCCAAAGGTTGCAACATAAGAGGTTGGACAAGCAGCAAGAGAAATTTCTTCAAACACTTAGACTGTTGAACAGCAACATTCCGTATACAGATGCTCGGGCTCAGATGCCTGTTTGTGAGAAGTTTCTCAAAAAGCTGTTGAGCAATAGAAAGAAATTAGAAGACGTGGAAACAATCTCCTTGAATGAAGAATGCAGTGCCATAATCCAACGAAACATTCCTCCAAAGCTAAAGGATCCAGGGAGTTTTTCACTTCCTTGCATTATTGAAAAATTCCACTTTGATAAAGCACTTTGTGATTTAGGAGCTAGTGTTAGTCTAATGCCTTATTCAATTTGCAGGAAATTAGGCTTTCAAAAGCTTAAAAACACAAAGATGTCACTTCAATTGGCGGATGGGAGCATAAAATGCCCTATGGGACTATTAGAAGACGTTTTCGTGAAAGTGGACAAGTTCTACATCCCATGTGACTTCGTGGTGCTTGAGATGGATGAAAATTCGAAAACACCAATCATCCTTGGAAGACCGTTTCTCGCAATTGCGGGAACCGTCATCGACGTGCGTGCTGGCAAGCTAGCGTTGAACATTGGAGAGGAGAAGGTGGAGTTCGACTTAAATAAGGTGATGAAATCTCCGCCTTTTGAAGAAAAATGTTATTCAGTGGATGTGATTGAAGAGGCCATCAAGGAAGAAATTGCTCAAGGTAAAAGAGATCCAATAGAGTCGTATCGCGAAATATCTTCTAGACCTAAAGTAAAACTTAAATCTCTTCCACCATATCTCAGGTACGTTCTTCTTGGAAACAATACATTTCTATCTGTTATTGTAAATGCTATAATTGGTACACCTGAAATGGACCGATGGTTAACTAATTTACAATGGAAGAAAGATGGAATAGGTTGGAATATATCTGATATGAAAAGAATTAATCGTGCTTTGTATTTTTCAGGCGATGATATTCCTCGAGGGAAAACAATTTCCCTCGCCAAAACTCAACAATAATTTTGTCTAAGTCGAGTTAATGACTTTAAACAAGCGTTGCTTGGGAGGCAACCCAAGAGTTTTCGTTGTTTTTGTCATTGTCGTTTTCTTTTTTCTGCTTATTTTGTTTTCAATATTTTATGTTTGGAATTTTTATGTTATTTTATTTTATTTTATTTTTTTCGGTGCTCAAATGCTTTACTAATGCAAGCTATTCTTGTTGAAATAAAAAAAAAACATGAAAACCGAGGTGTATGGGCATTATACAATGTAAATCAGGTGCACAATTGTGCCAATTTTCGCACCGCTGTGCACAATTTTCGCACTTAGAACAATTTTTAGGTGCACAGTTGTGCAATTTTCGTGCACAATTGTGCAGAATTTTCGCACTTTTGCACTGTACAATTTTCGAAAAAAAAAAATAAAATTTGAAATTTGACATTTGGGTCAAAATCCCCAAACCAACCCCCTCAGAAATCTCGTTTTCAGCCATCAGTCCCACCAGAGAGCTTTCTCTCACACCACCGCCGTTCAACCGCATGCTCGCCGCAGTCCACCTCACAAGTCCCGTCGCCTCCTCGCCGTCGTCTTCTACCATCACCTTCGCCGCCGCTCGCCGTCCAGCTGCATCACCACCGCATAGCCGCTGCACAACTCCACCAACCACACTTCGATCGGAACTCCTCGCTGCCGTCAAGCTCACAATCAACCTCCGCCGCCGTCGTCTTCTACAAACCACCGCTCCGGTCAAGCTCCACAACCGCATACTCCGCCGTGCGCAACTCCCAGATCCACCGCCGCTGATATGCCCAACAGCCACCACACCTCCCGTCGCATCTTCACCGTCGCCGTCTAACAAACAACCAGCAGCGCGACAGTGCTTGCTTCTCCACTCCGACCGAGCGCGATTCACATTCCTCGCCGTTCATCTCACCGCGTCGTTGTCACCGTTTGTTTTCTCCAACCAGAACCTGATTGTTTATTTGGGCACAACTAATTTCTGTACATTGCAGATCCATTGTTAGGTTTTGCCTTGCATTCGGCTGCAAGGTTTCTCAGTTTCTGCAAGGTTTCAGTCTCTTCACCCACAAGAGAAACATTAGCAGCTGTTTTTCCATTCTAGAAGAGAAATGAAGATGATTTTCAAGCAAACACATACAAAGATAATACCCACTCAGCCAATTTCAGCTCATTCTTCCAGTGACTACCACCGATCACTACGCACACTACCAACTCCCAGGCCATCACTCACATTCATAGGGGAGTATTTCTTTTGCTCTTATTTCAAATTCATTCTGTTTTTTGTCCATACATATCGGTATCAATAAAATACATTGAGGACAATGTGTTGCTTTAAGTGTGGGGTGTTGGTTTGCATGACGTGAATTGTGATTAGAGTATAATGAAAGGTTTAAGTGTGGGGTGTTTGATTGATTGTATGTTGTGAGGATGTGATTGCGTATATTGAATTGCTCAAGTGTGGGGTAATGTGGTTAAGTGGTGAAAGAATTAGGCATACGTCAATTTTTGCTGAGTTGTTGCTGAAAATTGGTTGACTCGTTCATAATATTTGTATTCCCATATTTGAGCTCTTGACTATATAAACATATGAATTTGATTTTTGTACATGGATACTCTTTTTATTAAGTTTGATCACTGAGTCTGAAATTTGTAAAATTTTTATGCATCTTTACACACTACACACGAGTTTTAGTAAAGGGAATTGATCGGGGAGATAAAAGCAATTACATATTTCATTGATATTGGAGGAAAGTTTATGAGAAAAAGAAAAAAAAATCGAGAAAATAGAAAAAGAAAAAAATAAGGAAAGAAAAGGTTGATTCAGTGGCTATTGAATGTTAGAATCACCCAGTTTCGTTTCTAGCCTTTGTCACTCGAGTGATTATGTCCGTTGGGGTGTCTTGACACTTAATGCCTTAAAACCAACTGGTTTGAGAGTCATTGGCCCAAAACTCGTTACCAGGGTGACATAGAAAGCTTGACTAGCGAAACATTGCACGGGTTGATCGATTGTGAATGAAGGAGAAAGAATAAAGATGAAATATGATAGATGTTGTGTTTTTGCTTGAAATATCCGAAATGTTCCCTTGCTAGAATTCATAAATCAAGCACGAATGGATGTATATGAAATTGAACTTGTTTGGGATTAGTGTGATGACTTGAGAGTAAAGATGTTCATATGTGGAAAAATAATGATTCTACGTGTTTATTGGTTTATGTGTAATGATTGTGGGGAGTCATAAATGTTGTGACTAGTTGCTGATTTGATGAACGATGAGGCAGATAGACGAATGTCATGAATTTTGTGGGTATATTCTCTGCAAATCCTCACGAGACAAAACTCGTCCATTAGGGGTAACTTAGGGGTTTAACGGCTTGTTGCACATGCTAAGTGCAATCGTGTTCCCTACGAAAATGGTGTTATCTTTATTTTTGTTTTTGTTTGTTTAGATTTACTCGAGGACGAGTAAAGGTTAAGTGTGGGGTGTTTGTTAGGTCTCATATTTTACATATTTTCATCATGATTTACCTCACATTTATCTTTATTTTATGCCTTGTTGTTAGTCTTTTCCTTTAGTTTTAGCCTAATTTACGTATTTTGATTTCTAAGTCGTTTCAATGTTTTTGTAGGCATATAAATGATTGTTTTGATGAGTTAAAGGAGTATTTTTACGTGAATAACGAAGGCTAACTAAGAGGAAGTGAAGAAATGCATTTGAAAGGCCAAACGAGAATATTTCGTTGAAGAAAAATGAAGAGAAAAATTTCTGCACAGGCAACTGCACAACTGTGCAGACATTATGCACAGCTGTGCAGCTGCGGATTTTTATATTTTTGTGGGCCGATTTTATGACTTGGATGGGCATAATTTATGTATCTAAAACTCCTTTTTAGTAAAAGAAAGTGGCAAAAACATTTTATAGGCTAGAGTGAGGTGGGAGAATAATTCATTCTTGCAAAAAAAGTAGATCTTGAAGACTTTTAGAGAGAGAAAGGAGATCTTGAAGAGTTCTTGGAGAAGAGTTCTTGGAGAAAAGCTTCATCTTCTCAAGTTGTATTCTTCCAATCCTCCATTGTTGAACATGAGTAACTTTATGTTTATGCAATTTATTTCTTGTTTTTCTTTAATTATGCATAGCTAAATTATTTTCTAGGGTTTAAGATGTAGTCTTGTGTATTGATTTGGATTATTGATGATTTATGGATGTGATTTCTTGTTTGGTTTATCTATTAATGAGAGTTTAATGCTTGTAATTGCTTGATCACCAATTGCATGATTTAAGATGAATTAAGAAGTACCGGGAGGTGAATTAGTTTATCGGTTCAGATTTAATAGACATATGTAAATTGCTTAATAGGGATATTGGTAATTTTGCATGAGACTAGTTAAACAATATTCATAGAATTTAATGGATTCATCTAAATTAGTTTTTGATCATGGGAGTGACGTTAATTAATTTAGGTGGGTACTCATGAAGATCTCGGGAGAGTATTCATGTATTTAAGGAAATTGGGTCTTTAATTTAAACAAGAATGATAATCCATTGAAAGTCAATAATCCATAGAAATACCTTGATGAAATCTTAATCCCTAGGCCTTTCGTTAATTGATTGTTCGTTTTAATTATATTTGTGTTACTTATTTATAATTAATTCTGTTTTTATAAATTTATGCTTTTAATTAGTTAAAATCTCAATTCTTTGATAATCGATAATCTAAATAATAAGATAAACTTTGTTTGGTACTTGATAACCTTCCCTGTGGAGACGATCTTACTTTCACTATATTATTTGTTCGATTCCGTGTTGTTACGGACGGTTAACAAAAGCAAAGAGAATAATTTCTTGAAAGTTTGGCTTTTCTGAGATTGTAAGGAATGAGACTTCAATGCAACAGCAATTCGACTTGATAAAAATGTTCTCTATATTTGGCTTGCTGTTGAAGTCCTATTTATAGACATTCTTGGAAAAAGTGTCCGTTTGACACATGCAAGGGCGCGTGTCTCTCACTTTCGAGAGTGAACAACTTTTGTCCTTTTTCCTGAAAATCTGCTGCACAAAAGTTGGTGCTGCAGTCTTTGAATAGTTGACAGTCCAATAGGGTGGCTTCTCCGTACGTCTGAAAGTGCTTATCACATTTAATGCTCTTATCAACATTTAATGCATTTGAATTAAATGACCGTTGGTATTTAATGCTTTGAGAATATTTGCATTAAAACTCCTTTTGGACTTAGAAATAAATTCAGGTGAAATTACTTCTGTCCTATAAGGTAACGCTTGATATAGCTGGTCAATTGGACGCTTGGAGACTTTATCTTCATTCAAAATTCAGGCGCTTGAGTCTCTGAACTTTATCACTGATAAACTCACTCAGAAATTATCAGACGCTTAGCCTAAGACTACTTAGCCTAACACTCTAGGACAAGTATAAAACAAAGCCTATTACAAATCTAACACTTCAAAGCTGAAAAACAAACTTACATAATTTTGGGGTCTAACAAAGGTCCTAGTTGTCATCATCAAAACATCTAACATGAAATTCCTAACACCTTAGACCATTGACGGGAAATTGATGAAGAATTCTACTCACATGACAATTGCAACTTGGATAGGTTTTTGCTTTTCATCGTTGACATCTAGGTAGTCGTGGCAACGTTGCTAGACATCAAACCATGACCAATAAGTGCCTTGGGATTAATTTAGTGAAATTAATTCACGGACTAGTTAATTATTTAGAATAATTAATCTAGCATGCGGAGAATTATTGCTAGCTTGACAACGAGCCTGGGGGTCACACACACAACTTAGTGTAGTATCTATTAGTTAATTAATTCTTTGTGAATTAATGGTGAGATTAATTAATTGGATTTAATTAATCAAGGAAAATGAATTAATTTAACTAGTTAATTAATGGTGCTATAATTTAATATTAGAATATTAAATTGGGAAGGACTAATTAATTAATTAGGGAAAAGAAAATAAAATTATATATATATATATATATACATACACACACATAGTGCACGTGTGAGGCGTGTGTATTATGTATGTAGATTTGGTGAAAATATTTATCTTGCTCACCAAGTTTGTTAAATATATATATTAATTAATATCCTATAAATATATTTGGTAGAATCCTAAATTAATTAAAGTAGTTAATTAATGGATATGGAAAAGATTCTATTTGATATATGCTAGGATGTTATTAAATATGGTAATATCTAGTTAGTTGGAAAGAGTCCAACTAAACAAGGAAGAGAATAAAAGAGAAAGGAAATACATGTACATACATATGTACACGCCTACTCCCTATTTTTTAGGGGAGAAGTAGGCGTGTACCCACCTAGTGTTTTAACCCTAGGTGGACTCTATATATATATATGTACATTCCACCTCTTTTTAACCTAATGGAAAATGTGACTTTGAATTAGTTTTGGTTTTTGGAAAGAAAAATAATTTTTTTGAGAAAGCACTTTTCTATTATTCTACCCCAATTTTCTTTCATACTATTTTCTTCAAACTCATGTGTTGAATGCGAAGAACACTTAAATAGTTCCAAACCTTTTTTTCCTAAAAAGCTAAGATTCGATATTCTCGTTGCTAGCACTGGTGGAGATAATTGTCTAGGATGTGGATACATCTCAGAGGCGCAACGCTTGGGGCGCTAGGGCAAATCAATTCGAAGACTGTAGCATAGAGTAGCTTAAAAAGACGTTGCTGCTTTAAGGTCTACAAGAGGTAAACACGAGTAAACTTTCTTCTAGGATAGTTTTGAATCCGATGGTACCATGTCGACCTAGCCCTAATTTCGGGAATTCGTGCGCCGGTATCCACGGGGGTTGTACCGATCCCAACAGTGGTATCAGAGCCTAGGTTTAGACATGGCTCGGATTATTTTCGTGTTTATATGGTTTAAAATTTGTTTTATTGCTTATTGGAATTGATTGGATTTTCTTTTTAAGTTTTGGATCCCTTGATTTGGTGTGAATCTGAAAATTGAGGGCTGCGTTTTTATGTTTTTTTTTTTTTTTAAAAATGGGGGTCGCCATCTTACGGCAGCGCTGGCGGAACAGCGCCGCCGCCGTGCTACGACGACGGACAGCGCCGGCGAACAGCGACACGTTGTTCAGCAGCACATGCACACCGGCAGCGCGTTACTACTCGGCCACGCGCTGTCGTGGTCGATGGCGCAAAGCGGCGACTGCCCGTGTTTTTCACATTAGGGGTTTTATGCAATTTCCTCAATTTTCAAATGTTTTTCGTAATAATTGTGTTTTAGGCATTGGGTCCTTCTTGCAATTAAATTAAAAGCGCAACCCTAATTTGTGATTTTGTAAAATTAAGTTTTGAATCTCAAATTGAAATTATTTAAAGTTTATTTTAAAAATTGGATTTCAAAAATTGGAATCATTTTATTTGATTTTGAGAATTGAAATAAAATGGAATTTATTAATTTTCAGAATTGAATAAAATTAGGTTTTTTGAAAAATCTTTTTAGATTAATTTGAAAAGTGTGACTTTTCATGGAAGTTCCTAAAATTGGTTTTTAGAAATTAGAGTCTTTGGTTCCATTAATTAATTAGATCATATTTAATTAAAGACGGTGAATATTAAGTCATATTTGCATGATACCGTGTTTATGTGATTATGTGGTGATCCTGGTCGAGCCATAGACTAGTTGTTTTTATAATTTGAGGCCTGCGTGCCATGTTTTTCCTTTTATTGTAAATGAGAGGGAAATGTTTATTTAAATGTAAATGGGAGGGAGAGGCATTCAATCCCATGGAGTTTTGAAGACCTTAGTGTAGGTTCTGAGTCCTTAGATTATAATGGTCAACACCTTGATGGCTCGGGGTGTTTAGATATTGGCTTGACTAAGATCAAATTTACCGCTTATGCATGATTGCTTATTTTCTAATGTTATGAATGTTGTGCATATATGCATGATCACCTGAGAAAGATAAGTAATTGAAAAGAGTGAGACCTTGTTTTGAAAAAACCCCTTAATCCATATTAAGTCCTTAAATAGATAAATCGGGGGGTCCGAAAGCTCCTTGATTAGGTCCAGTGCCTTCCATCATTAGACGTGAGAGGGAATAGCGCGGATTGTCATCATTGACCATGAGTCGTGGGATGGTGGCAAGTTAAGTGTAGTAATCTCACAATTAGACCTTCTACTACGACAGGCTGTCATACTAGAAGGGCACACGGATCTCAGTCTACCCAGGGGTCGACCATGAGTCATGGGAAGCCCAGGGCACTGTTATTGCGTGAGAATTTGATGGGTCGGACTTAAACGCAGATTAGTGTATGGTTGCATTGTGTTCTCGAGACGTGCATGAAATGTGAGGCAAACATCTCAAGAACCACCTGGATGTGGATGGGGTCGTCGTGCCTGTTCAATGTTACTGCCCATTGACCATGAGTCGTGGGATGAGGTGGGGACACTTGACGCTTGAGCCCATTGGAGATTTTAAATTTCCCGTCTTCTGTCAGTTTGGGGTAATGGATTTCGTAATGTTAAGTGGGAAAACACATGTATATTTAAAATTCCTTAATTGCATGTGATGTGAATATATGTTAGAACTGAATGCTAATGATCATTTTTTATTTTATCGCATTTTACACAATATTATCATGGATATCATTTATACTTGTCTATGGATTCTCAAACGCAACAAGTTTGATGGCTCTAAGTACACCTATTGGCGTTTGGCTTTAGATGTGTATCTCAGGGTTAAGGGTCTTGATTACATAATCAAAGTGAAAATCCCGCCTAGACCTAACCCTGCAACTTGTGCTCGTACTTTGGAGTACTAGACAAAGCAAATCAATGATGAGGCTTATGTTCGATCTTTCATATTGTCTATGATGTTTGATCATATGATTGAGAGATATGGAAAGATCAAACTAGCCAAGGATATCACTGATGAGTTGGAGAGAACATTTGGAGACAAAACGCCAAAGGGTGATTGCCCTCGTTGCCATGGGATGGAACACTTGAGCAAGGATTGTCCTAATACCTTCAAAAGCCACAATGAAGGTGTGTTTATTGTTGAGGCTAATTTATCGATTAACCATGCTTCTTGGGTGTTTGACACCGGCTCTGGTCTCACCTTTGCAATGACTTGCAGGTGCTGTCTAGAAGCAAAGAGCTAGATGACGGGGACATGGTCCTGAGGATGGCTAATGGAGCGTCTATCGCTGCAAAGGCTGTTGGAAACGTTATTTTAGTTCTTGAGGATAGTAATAGGTTTATTTTAAAGGATGTTTATTATGTTCCCGGATTGATTAAGAACCTTATTTCTGTTTCCGTATTGGACAAAGAAGGTTTTTCTTTCAATATAAATAATGGTTTTTGTTCAATGTTTTATTGTTCTAAATTAATCATGAGAGCATGCATGTATAACAACCTTTATGTTTACCCGTATTCTAATTCTCTTACTGTTCAAACAATAAACACGGGGTAGCGTAAATATGATGATCAACCTAATGCACAAATCTGGCATGCTAGACTTGGTCATGCATCTAAGGATAGGATTCACAAGTTATCAAGTTTCCTCGAGCTTGATGAAGAAGAGGAACTACCGACTTATGAATCTTGTCTAAAAGGTAAAATGACAAAGTCACCATTTGGAGGTCATATGGAACGTGCCAAGGATTTTCTTGAGTTAGTTCACACAGATGTGTGTGGACCTCTCAGTGTTAGTGCATTAGGGAACTATTCTTACTTCATAACCTATATCAACAATTATTCTAGGTATGGTTATTTGTATCTTATTAAATACAAATCTGAGGCCTTTTGATAGGTTCAAAGAATTCAAAAATGAAGTAGAGAAACAAATTGGTAAAAGTATTAAAACTGTTCCATCTGATCGAGGAGGAGAATACTTATCTTGTGAGTCCTTGGATTGCTTAAAAGAGAATGGGATTCTCTCTCAATGGACACCGCCTGGAATGCCACAATTAAATGGCGTGTTTGAGCATAGAAACCGCACATTGATGGACATGGTTTGATCAATGATGTTGTCCACAGATTTACCTACGTACTTCTGGGGCTATGCCCTGGAGGCGGCGGCTTATCTATTGAATAGATTACCGTAAAAAAGTGTACCTGAAGTGCCTTATAAGATATGGCATAGCAAACCACCCTCATACAAATACCTAAAAGTGTGGGGATGTGCTGCTCATGTCAAGCAGCAAGTGGGAGATAAGTTATATTCAAGATCTACCTTTTGTAGGTTTGTGGGTTACCCTAAGGAGTCCTATGGGTACTACTTTTAACACACCTTGGAACAAAAGGTAATTGTTTAAAGGAACGCTGTGTTCCTGGAGAAGCAACTCTCTAGTGGGGGCATAGATAGAGTGATAGAACTTGAGGAAACTCAAGAGACACAAACATCACTGGAAGTGAATGAGGAGAAAAATAAACCACAAACCTCGTATTGAGATAGCCTGAGAGGTACTATGTCCTTTTGCTAAAAAGCAAGAAGGAGAACCTCGTATTGGATGAAGATCCAACGTCTTATGACGAGGCAATGTCTGATAAGGATTCAGGGAAATGGTCTGAAGCCATAGAATTTGAAATTGAATCCATGTACTCCAACAAGGTTTGGACCTTGGTAGACCCACCACCTGACATTAAGGCCATTGGTTGCAAATGGGTATATAAACGTAAGTTAGGAGTAGATGGAGAGGTTACGACCTTTAAGGCTCGCTTGGTGGCGAAGGGTTATACTCAAAGGCAAGGAATTAACTATGAGGAGACTTTCTCGCCAGTCGTGATGACCAAGTCCATTAGGATTCTATTGGCTATATCTGCCTATCTCGATTATGAGATTTGGCAGATGGATATGAAAACGGCTTTCCTCAATGGAAACATTGATGAAGAAATTTATATGGAATAGCTGGAGGGCTTCACATCCAGTGGGAGTGAGCACAAGGTGTGCAAGCTGCAAAGATCCATTTATGGCTTAAAGCAAGCTTCCCAAAGCTGGAATTTGAGATTTGATGAAGTTGTAAAGGAATATTGCTACATCAAGAATAGTTTTGAACCATGTGTGTACAAGAAAGTTAGTGGGAGAGTCATAAGCTTCTTGATACTCTACGTTGATGACATTCTTCTCATTAGAAATGATGTAGGAATGTTACAATCAACGAAGGGTTGGTTTTCAACCCATTTTCGATGAAAGATATGGGAGAAGCATCCTACGTTCTTGGTATGAAGATATACAGAGAAAGGGAAAGTACGTTGCTAGGACTCTCCCAATCTAAGTACATAGAACGAATCTTGAATAGATTCAGCATGGAAGATTCCAAAAGTAGATTTCTTCCAGTCGGGCATGGAATCCATCTCACTAAATCGATGTCCCCAAGGACACTCGAGGAAAAAGAGAAAATGTCAAGGATTCCATATGATTCGGCGATAGGTAGCATTATGTATGCTATGCTATGTACTAGATCGGATGTGGCTTATGCACTTAGCATGGCAAGCCGGTTCTAGTCGAATCCAGGGGAGGACCACTGGACTGCCGTGAAAATGATCCTAAAGTACTTGAGACGTACTCAAGATCTTTTTCTGGTATACGGCGGAGGAAAATTGGAACTAGAATGCTACACGGATTTTAGTTTTCAATCAGACTTAGAAGATCTTAAATCGATATCTGGATATGTGTTTATACTCAATGGAGGAGCTGTAAGCTGGAAGAGCTCTAAGCAGGAGACAACAGCTGACTCCACCATGGAAGCTGAGTATACAACTGCTGTTGAAGTGGCTAAGTAAGCTATTTGGATGAGGAACTTCATCCATAAGTTGGAGGTAGTTCCCTCCATTGTTAATCCGGTACTACTGTACTGTGATAACAATGGAGCTATAGCTCTATCAAAGGAGCCTAGGTCTCACCAAAGATCCAAACATATTCTTAGACAATATCATCTCATCAGAGAGATAGTGGAAAGAGGAGACGTTCGGGTGGAGCGAGTCGACTCAACGAAAAACGTAGAAGACCCCTTCACCAAAGCTTTGAGTCAAAGTGTACTGGAAAAACATCTGGAAATGATGAGACTAAAGTATAAAGGAAACTGGCTCTAGGGTAAGTGGGAGATTGATAGTGTTAGGTGCCCGATGAGCTAATTATTTTGGGCTCAGCCATATTAAATGTAAACACTGTGAAAGTCTTATTTTAAATATATTGAATCTTTTATTTATGGTATGCTTCTTTATTGTTATAACTATAGATAGTATAGATAAAGATCCAATGGATTATATATGGTTAGGGGAGGCGGTCAGGGAAAACATATGGAATGCTCTCAAAGACTGTAATCCTAAATATTGTTCCAAGTCATAGAGGCTGTGAGATGTGGGATATCACTGGTCTCGTCAAGACTTGTTCATACATGTAACTCTTTCGAGAGGTCGACGTGTTCCATTGTCGATGCCTTGTATGGAGATTCATACTGGATTATGAAATTGAACGGCCTCGCTTAAGGACTACTATTTGGTGTTGTCGAACATGGAGTCCTTGGGCTTCGTAGTGTGAGATTAATCCTTAAACCTAAGATATCATTTGGAAAGGGCACTACCCACTTTGCTTTGATATGCACGTGCACTCTGGGAGAGTCATACGGCGTGTATTCAGAGAGGGATTCATCCAGGGTCACGAGTACTCGGTATTGCCTATGATGTTGCGAGAATCTAAATGATCGTGAAAAGCCTTTGATCAAAGCGATTGTTTTCTGAGAGGGAATGGTGACCCCGGATTGGAAGACTGGACTATTAGATGTCACAACACAGTCATAGTTTCTAAGGTTATTAGGGTTCGACCGTCGCCATACCCTAGACCATGGACGGGAAATTGATGGAGGATTCTACTCACATGACGATCGCAACTCGTCTAGGTTTTTGCTTTTCATCGTTGACATCAAGGAAGTCATGGAGGCGTTGCTAGACATCGAACCATGACCAATAGGTGCCTTGGATTAAAATGGTGAAATTAATTCAAGGGCTAGTTAATTATTTAGAATAATTAATCTAGTCTGCGGGAACTTATTGCTAGCTTGACAACGAGCCTGAGGGTCACACACATAACTTAGTGTAGTACCTATTGGCTAATTAATTCTTTGTAAATTAATGGTTGGATTAATTAATTGGATTTAATTAATCAAGGAAAATAAATTAATTTAAATAGTTAATTAATGGTCCTATAATTTATTGTTAGAATATTAAATTGGGAAGGACTAATTAATTAATTAGGGGAAATAAAATAATATATATATATATATATATATATATATATATACACACATAGTGCACGTGTGAGGCGTGTGTATTATGTATGTAGATTTGGTGGAAAAATTTATCTTGCTCACCAAGTTTGTTAAATATATATGTTAATTAATATCCTATAAATATATTTGGTAGAATCCTAAATTAATTAAAGTAGCTAATTAATGGATATGGAAAGGATTCTAATTGATATATGTTAGGATATTATTAGATATGGTAATATCTAGTTAGTTGGAAAGAGTCCAACTAAAAAAGGAAGAGAATACACGCTTACTCCCTATCCTAGGGTTTTAATCCTGGGTGGACTCTATATATACATGTATATTTCACCTCTTTTAAACCTAATGGAAAAAGTGACTTTGAATAAGTTCTGGTTTTTGAAAAGAAAAATAAGTTTTTGAGAAAAACAATTTTTCTATGATTCTCTCCCAGCTTTCTTTCATGCTATTTTCTTCAAACTCATGTGTTGAGTGCGAAGAACACTTAAATGATTCCAAACCCTTTTTCCTTAAAAGCCAAGATTCGATATTCTCCTTACTAGCACTGGTGGAGATAATTGTCTATGGTGTGGATACATCTCAGAGGCGCAACACTTGGGGCGCTAGGGCGAATCATCTCGAAGACTGTAGCAGGGAGTTGCTTGAAAAGACGTTGCTGCTTTAAGGTCTACAAGAGGTAAGCACGAGTAAACTTTCTCCTGGGATAGTTTTGAATCCGATGGTACCATGTCGAGCTAGCCCTAATTTCGGGGATTCCACTTTAATTTTTGAAATTATATGTATTCCGCTGTGCGGGTATCCCTGGGGGTTGTACCAATCCCAACAGTGACAAGATTTGAGTAGAAGTTGTCACTCTTGATAATTGGTGACAAGGAAATTGTTGTCGCTCTTTACAATTAGTGACACACCTTTTGTGACAAGTTGGTGACAACAATCATAGTTGTCACTCTATTTGTGGTGTTACTATACATGTGTCACTAATTCTCAATAGTGACAACTTAAAAAAAATTCTTGTCACTAAGAATCTTTATTGCGACAAAACAAAAATTATTGTCACTCATTATGTATATCTAATGACAATTTTAACATTGTCACTAATACTACATTTTTTTTGTAGTGCCTTAGGTGCTCGACAAGCCAATTGGTTTTAGATGTTGCAAGGGAAAATCTTATTTTTTGAGTGACTGCATGTACGCTTTTGGTACCAAACCCTTTAAAAATCTCACATTTGGTACAAACTTTGTCTATTTGTACCACTTTTGGTACTGATGTTGACTAATTGAAAGAAAACGTCACAAGTGAGTTAAGTTTGACGTGTTCTGCACATGTGCATGAAAATTAATGGAGAAATCTCATTTTTGGTACCAAACTTCGCACATTTATCTCACTTTTGGTACCATTGTTAGCTCAAAGATGGAAAAAGTCACGTGACATGCAAGCTATTCACCATTATTTAATTCAGGATTTTGATGGTTTCAATAGGTTGGATTTGCGAGATATTTTGGAAGACATGAAATAGGCCAAAGGAATTTTAGGTTTTTGATGGGCATAATTTCATTTTCGGTCCTGTACTTATAGGCATGTGACAAAAATGATCCCATAACTACGTAATTAACAACTTTAGTCCAATTTTTGTTTTGGTAAACCCATTATGATAGATTTGGTCCTTTATGTATCTAGGTAAGAAAATTGGTCATTTATCTATTGGATCTCGACAATTTTAGTCCTAAGCCTACTCTCTCGCTCGTTCCTCATCGAATCTCACATGCGCGACCTAAAAGTTCGTTACCAGTTCGTAAGCACAATTAAATACTTAAGAATTGTAGTTGTAAGTCCAAAATTAGTTGTGAGCGTAGGACTAAAAAATTACACCTAATTTGTAAGCACATACGGGACTCAGTTTAACCACGGATTTTAGGACTTACAACTATAATTCTCCGGTCTTTAATTTTGCTTAATAATTGGAATTTGTTTAGCACGAGAGAAGCATTGCCTAAACTCTAAAGTGTGTCCAATTCACACCAATAACATTTATAGTAATATAGGGATAATCGAGTAATATAGTGAGATATTAACGATAATATAAGCACGAAAATGTAAATGAATACAAGATATAATGTGGTTCGATCGAATATGACCTACGTCCATGGCGGTGTAAAGTTTGTCTCCTTTATTTCTCTATAGTTTATATTTATTTTACAATGGATCTCGTCCTTCATTCATCTTGCTGTTAGGAATCCTATACATGAAAACAGAGAATTGCAGTGGAAGATTCGAGGATTCCTACCGGCAGATCACAAAAATAGATCTGATGATTTTTAATGGGTTTCACGAAAATTAGAACGAATAAAAATACCTTTTTGATTTGTTTACTGATTTGGCAGAACAGCAATCCTCCAAGGGCTCCTGTCTCTAAAGCTTCACGCGAAACGAGCCTTCCAAAGATCCCGAAACACCTCCTTCTTTGCAGTAGTGGACGGCTAGAGAGGAGAGAGGGGAGATAGTTCTTTTCCTTTTTGTGTTGTGTTTCTTTCTTGTCTCTTAGGGTTTGTTCCACTGTAAGAGTCCTTTTAAATTCAACTAGCTTGTCGAACAAGTTGGAGGCTACTCCAACCCTAAGTGGCCGCCCCTCCTAGGGCTTCCTTGGACTGGGTGGGCTTTTAATTGGCTTGTCTAATTTCTAGCCCATCTGTATATATTTAATTTAAATCCAATTTAAATTATAATATATACTATTAATTAATTCCTTTTGATTAATATACTAATTAAATAATTTAAATTTAATCTAATTAAATTAAATATTTAATTAATTGATTTAATCTAATCAAAACAATCAGTCCATTTAATTCTTTCTAAAAGATTTACACAAAAAGATACATCCCGTTCATTTCTTATAGCGCGACTCTTTAGGTTCGTCTCAATTGGAAAATGGAGGAATTAGCTAAGGATGTGTGTGTCACCTAGCCAGTCCCGTGGACTCACATCGTAACCTAATTGAGTACGAAATGAATGAATCATTTTACGAACCTCTTGATCATAAATGCCATATGAGTATAAGTCCTTCACTGACGTATCCCGATCAAGTGAGAGTCATGAAAAATGTCAAACTCACTAAACTTGATACTGTGCATTAGATTATAGCATAATGATATTACTAAACTACTCTCAGTGTCCCACATGAGTTAGTTGTTATGCTTTGGCCAAAGACTTTATAATTTCATTAGCCTATAATCGCACAGGCACTACTACAAAAAGAGCTTATTACAGCGCCCCAATTACAGCGGTTTTTCAAAAAACCGCTGAACGGAGGGGGCTATTACAGCGGTTCGTAAAAGAACCGCTGTAATAGGTAATACGCGGCACCTATTACAGCGGTTCTTTCATGAACCGCTGTAATAGGTGCCAGGTCTATTACAGCGGTTCACTACTGAACCGCTGTAAAAGGCAGCTAAAAAAAAAAAAAAAAATTTAAACCTATTACAAGGGTTTTAAAAAAAACCGCTGTAATAGTGTATACCTATTACAGGGGTTTTTAAAAAAACCGCTGTAATAGGCCATGTACGAAAAAATTCGAAATATTTTTATCTTCCCGCTTCTCTCTCCCACTCTCAAAATTTAAAACCCATTTCAGTTTCTCTCTCTCTCTATTCTCGGTCTCTCTCTCTCTCTCTCGATCCCCCCCTCCCCAAAAAAGCTCGACATCACCACCACTTACCGGCGCCACCGCCACCACCGCTTACCGGCGCCACCGCCACCACCACTTACCGCCGCCGCCGCCACCACCACCACGACGATAGTAAGCTTCTTCTCTTTCTCTCTTCTTCCCTCTATATATATATATATCTATATTTGTATATGTGTATATGTGTGGGTGTATGTATATTTGTGTATGTGTGTGTGTATTTATTTTGTGTATATGTGTATCTTTGTGTATGTGTGGGTGTATGTATATTTGTGTATATGTGGATGGGTTTGTGTATATTGCGTATATGTTGATGGGTGTATGTATATTTGTGTATATGTGGATGGGTGTATGTATATTTGGGTATATGTTCATGGGTGTATGTATATTTGTGTATGTGTGGATGGGTGTATGTATATTTGTGTATTTACGAAAATATTTTTCGGTTGAAATTTTGCGGTATTGAAATGACTCGAAATTCGTATAGTCATAGCGAAACGGTATTCTAAACAAAACGCATGACAATGTCATGCGATCTCGGAATTTTAGCCATTTGAGATAGTTTAAGGCCTCAAATTTGCGTTTTATTACGAAAATAGGGTATTTTCGTAATAAAACGCAAATTTGAGACCTTAAACGATCTCAAATGACTAAAATCACGAGAGCGCAAGGCTAGGCCTTGCGTTTTGTTCGGAATGCCGTTTCGTTATGACCGTACGAATTTCGTATCATTCCGACACGGTCAAAATTTTTTTAAAAATTTTTCCGGGGCCTATTACAGCGGTTTTGGAAAAAACCGCTGTAATAGTTACACTATTACAGCAGTTTTTTCCAAAACCGCTGTAATAGGCCACGGAAAAATAATTTTTTTTTTTTTAATAGCGGTTATTTGTATAACCGCTGTAATAGGATATACCTATTACAGCGGTTTTTAACCGCTGTAATTGGCCTGAACCAATTACAGCGGTACCTATTACAGCGGTTAAAACCGCTGTAATAGGCCAAAAAAACCCGCTGTAATAGATCATTTCTGTTGTAGTGAGGATACTTACTCGTTTACTATCGAGACAGTGAATCCCATCTTGGTGATCACTGATCAACTGCTACTTGTCTCATTGATACTGCATTTAGAGGTCGACTCCACCGACGGGTGATATGGGCCTAACTACTCTGGTAACAGATGCAATAATACAAGCACATTGATCATGAACCCTCAGGTCTAAGGCTCACGCATACTATTACGATCAGTAATCCAATCATTGACAGTCACTGAGTAAATACCCATGTGATTGGATTACTACGAGCCGTGTTCGAATATGTCAATTCCATTGACATATCTAGGATACTTGCTCCCACTATCCCTATAGTGTTCAACTGGCACTCATCGTCAGAGCATGTATCATACAAGTCGAATCTTAATGCCCAATTAAGATTCTTTGACTTGCGAACCCTTTAAGTGATAAGGTGTAAGACTCGTAAAGGACAAAGAGTCAGAGCATGTGTCAACTGGCACTCATGCCACGTCTTTATTCCATAAAGGACAAAGAGTCCAACCTTTATTCACATGGACTATATGTTCAATACTTATTTAGATGCCATAAAGATTTATATGAACAAAATACAGCTGCCTTTATTAATATCATTTTAATAGTTTGTACAACATAATAAGATACCCTAATCTGACTATTTGTCCTCATTGGCATCTAGGGCATATACCTAACAATCTCCCACTTGCACTTAATGCCAATCGCTTTGGTATCTTATACCCATCTTCTCAAGATGTTGCTCTAGCACCGCCTGTGCTAATGGCTTAGTAAGTGGGTCAACTACGTTATCCGCTGAGGCTATTTTTTGCACGGCGATGTCGTCTCTTCCAACAATTTCTCGAATGATGTGACATATCCTCTCTATGTGTTTGGATTTGTTGTGAGACCTTGGTTCCTTTGCTTGCGCGATGGCTCCGTTGTTGTCACACCATAGTGGCAACGGAAGCTCCATGCTAGGAATAACTTGAAGTTCAGTAGTGAACTTCTTTATCCAAACAGCCTCCTTGGCTGCTTCCGAGGCTGCCACATATTCAACTTTGGTGGTCGAATCGGCAGTTGTGCTTTGCTTGGAACTTTTCCAGGACACTGCTCCACCGTTCAAAGTGAATATGAACCCAGAAGTGGATTTTCGGTCATCAATGTCAGATTGGAAATCTGAATCAGTATAACCATCCACTTTCAATTCTCTATCGCCATATGTGAGGATCATATCTTTAGTTCTTCTCAAATACTTTAAGATTGATTTCACGGCTATCCAATGTTCTTTGCCTGGGTTAGCTTGAAACCTACTTACTACGCTCACAGCGTATGCAAGATCTGGTCTCATGCATAACATAGCGTACATGAGACTTCCCACTGCCGATGCATAGGGGATGGTACTCATCTCTCTTTGATCTTCCTCACTTTGAGGACTCATCTTTTTGGAGAGATGAATTCCATGCCTTATGGGCAAAAAACCTCTTTTAAAATTTGCCATCCCAAATCGCTTTAGGACCTTTTCTAAGTAGAGGTCTTGGGAGAGACCTATTGTCTTATTCGATCTATCCCTGTAGATTCGAATTCCTAGGACATAGGTGGCTTCTCCTAAGTCTTTCATGGAAAATGTGCTTGAAAGCCATGTCTTAACCGAGGTTAGCAAACCTGTATCATTCCCTATAAGTAGAATGTCGTCCATGTATAGTACCAGGAATGATATCTTGCTCCCACTGACTTTTTTATAGACACATGGTTCATCCTCATTTTTGATAAAGCCGTTCTTTTGTAATTCTTCATCAAAACGAAGGTTCCAACTACGAGAGGCCTGCTTCAGTCCATAAATGGACCTATTTAACTTGCAGACCTCATGAGAATCGAAATTGGATATGAAACCTTTGGGCTGCTCCATATAGATATCCTCCTCGAGGAATCCATTTAGGAAGGCGGTTCTCACATCCATTTGCCAGATTTCATAATCCAGGTTTGCAGCTATTGAAAGTAGAATTCTAATGGATTTGATCATAGCTACTGGTGAAAAGGTTTCCTCATAGTAAATGCCCTCTTTGTGACTATACCCTTTCGCCACTAGCCTGGGCTTATAGGTATCTACCTTGCCATCCGGACCTATCTTTCTCTTATAGATCCATTTGCATCCAATAGGTACAATACCTTTGGGAGGATCTACTAGATTCCAGACTTGGTTCGAATACATCGAATCCATTTCCACTTTCATAGCTTCATGCCATTTTGCAGAATTCATATCCATCATTGCCTGGTCATAACTAGAGGGATCATCTCCATGGTTTCCTTCTGCTACTGCATACAAATTATGCTCTCCTTCTAGCAGAGAACCATATCTCGCAGGTGATTGAGATACTCTAGTAGACCTGCGCACTGATGGTTGTGTCATTTCTGGGTTGGGTTGGGTCTCTTGAACAGTGTCTTCCACAGGGGATTCATTTTGTTCTTGTAGAACAATACTTCTACCAACTCCTCCTTCTCGAATGAATTCTTCTTCGAGAAAGATTGCCTATAAGGCAACAATGATTCTCTGATCATTGGGAAGGTAGAAAAGTTATCCCATGAAATCCTCGGGATATCCACTGAATCTCCCTTTTATGGACCTAGCCTTCAATTTCTCTGCCTTGGTCTTTTTCACGTAAGCTGGGCAACCCCATATTCTTATGTGTTTCAGATTAGGCTTCCTTCCACGCCATATCTGATACGGTGTTTAGGGAACAGATTTGGAGGGACATCTATTCAGAATGTGAATTTCTGTAAGCAGCGCGTGTCCTCACAGTGAAATAGGCAAATCTGTGTAGCTGATCATGGATCGAACCATGTCCAACAGTGTTCGATTCCTTCGTTCTGCTACGCCATTTAATTGTGGAGTTGCTGAAGGAGTAAGCTGTAACAGTATGCCATGTTCCCAAAGGAACTGGTCAAACTCCGCATTCATATACTCGCCACCGCGGTCAGATCGAAGTGTCTTGATATGATGCCCAGTTTGGTTTTCGACTAAAGCCTTGAATTCAATGAATTTCTCCAATGATTCAGACTTGTACTTCATTAAATACATGTAGCCGTACCTAGAATGGTCATCGATAAATGTGATGAAATATTGAAAACCACCGCGGGCCATATTTCCAAATGGTTATCACACATCAGTATGAACTAGACCTAAGACTTCTGTGGCTCTTTCAAAATTCCCTGTGAAGGGGGACTTGGTCATTTTGCCTTGGATACAAGACTCACAAGTGGGACAGGGATCTGATCCCAACGAGTCTATGACTCCATCCTTTTCTAACTCGTGTAGCCTTTGGTCCCCGACATGACCTAGTCTCAAGTGCCATAGCTGTCTCAAGTTTGTATCATACATTCTGCGTTTTCTTGTTACAACATTAAGATTACAATCATTTTGGACATTAATATAATGTAAACCATTTATTAAAGACGCATTGCCAACACATTCATTTTTAAAATAAATGTCACAAGAATTGTTCATAAAGGAAAATAAACAACCTTTCCTGACTAAAACAGGAATTGAAACAATATTCTTAAGCCCATTGGGCAAAACAAGTCAATTGTCTAAATATAATAAATGTCCAGATGATAAACTAAGGAAAGTAGTGCCAATGTGTGAGGCTGCTACACTATGACTGCTGCCAACATTGATCATCACTTCACTATGCTCCAACTTCTTACTTCTTTCCAGCTCCTGGTTCATAACACATATGTGAGCAGTAGCCGCAGAGTCTAGAATCCAGGAAGTTGAAAATATGGTAACAGAACAATTTGTTTCTAAAACATTAAGTTCCATAGCTGAAGTAATTTTCGCTTTCAGCTTAGGGTAGTCATTTTTCCAATTGTCCACCTCTTGGCAGTGAACACATGTTGTTGCAATCCTTGGGCGCTTCTTTCCCCTTCTATGTTTATCAGAAGTAATTCTTATGCCGAGCAGTCCATTTAGAGGTAAATCATCCTCCAATTCCCTCCCCATGAGAGCTTGTATGTGAACAAGTTTGTCTTTAAGATCCATTAAAGAACCTCCTAGGTCATCAACTTCAAAGTCAGTGACAAAGGCAGAAAAGGATTTGGGAAGAGATTAAAGAATAAGGTTTACTTGTAGATGAAAATCTATGAAACTTCCCAGAGTCTGGAGTCTTCCAATCATGGATATCATGTTCATAACATGACTTGCCACTTCATCATTTTCTCCCATTCTTGCTTGGAAAAGTTCCTTCGATAAATAATACCGAATTGATTTTCCATGTTCCCCGAACATTTCCTTCAAATGAAGCATGATGGATTTAGGATTATCCATTTCCAAACGAATATATCTCAATTCCTTGCTCATTGACTTCAACATGTAACTGGTGACCTTTTGAGCATCAGAATTCCATTTCTTGTTAATTTTGAGAACATATGTTCCATTTTCAGCCCCAGGGAAAGTTGGACCATCTTGTTCTAAAACATGCTCAAGTGATTTCTTTCTGAGACCAGCTCTTAGCCTCTTGACCCAGTCACCGTAGTTTGGTCCAGTGAGGACATTTTTCTCAAGCATTTTTAACAATGAGTTATTAACAATTTTGAGAGAGATAATATAACTGCAGAAAATAACCAAGATTCAATTAGATAATTATGTTGTACCCAAGTAAAAATCAGGACTTTAATTTTTGACTTGGTTCCCACTACATTTTTCGAACCATTGCACTCCCACTGCAATGAACGGAAATCTCGTTGGAAAGATTTCATAGTGAGTGATTGAGTTCTTCAAAAATTTCAATGAGTTGCAATCTGTAACGATGTATGGCTCATTGGAACTTTTGAAGTGACATGCCATGTCAACCAGTCTTACTGATGATTCAATCTACCTTTGGCTTATAGATCACTCAACCTCAGCCTGTAACGAAATATTGGTGGTGATCCATCTAAGTACTTTTCCATCAACTCCTATCAATCTAACAGTTGAATCTTATTTTGCAACCTGTAACGGTGTATGGGATAAGATTTGCTTCGACCGATGGCATCAAATGCACTTGTAGAGATATGGATTATGAATTAATGCATAACCCCCATTAGTCGGGACGACGCCATGCATAACTCATAATCCCATCTTTTCTAAGTTTGATGGAGAGCCAGGATATCCAATATCCCCTACTTACTTAGTTTTTAATGTGGGAGAATTTTTGAAAAATTAAGGTCTCACTTTGCACATTAATTTATTACGCGCATATATGGATTATAATCATGCATACATAGAAAAACCTAGTTATTCTAACAACATGCATTTCCATGGACATTCTAGATTGATCCAAGCCAATAGATCAATTAGGGGACAGGGGTCTATTACAAATCTAATTTCTAATAGATCTTCGGGCTCCAAGCTAGAAAAGGTCCTACCTCTAATATACACAACTCAGAAAGCACCCTATACATCATACTACCAAAATTAAAAATACAAATTGGGGGGCAATTGCCCAATACAACCCAGATAATACTAAAGTGGTAAAACCCTAAGTCCATGGAAACATCCACCACAACATACATTAAAGCATGTAAGAAAACTATTTAAGTTTATGTTGGTTTTGAGTTTAAAATCGAAAAGAAATTCAAAAACCGATTAAATCTAATTTAATTAGAAAAGATGAATTTTAATTTCAATTCTAAAAGGAAATAAATCCAATTTATTATTTAGGAAATAAGTCAAACTTATTCCTAATTTATTTTGAAAAAATATAATCAACCTAAAATAAATCCTATTTATTTAGTCGTCGCAAATCATAAATAAAAATCCAATTTAATTTATGATATTATTAAATCCAATTTAATATTAAAGTCAAATCCAATTTTAACTTAATTAAATCCAATTTAATATTAAGAAAAACATTTTAGGAAAAAGGGGTTTTGACAAATCACGGGTCGAATTTGTCTATTAGGGTCAAACCCTAATATTTATTAATTTATATATATATATATATATATATTTAAATATTAAAAATATAAATATATATATTGGGTTAAGCCCAGCACGCCTAGGGCGGCTGATGCCGCCCTAGTTCCGTCGCCGTGGTGGCGGCGCAAATCAGTGCCGCCACCCTACCCTTTTTCCTTTTTTTTTATTTTTCTAATTACACGAGCAGCGGTGGTGCTTGAAAAACACATGCTGGTGCCACCCCGATTCGCCGTTGCCGGAGGCGAAAAAACATGTAATCATGCCACGATTTCAAGGCGATGAATATTTTCAAAAGTTCAAATTTAACAACGAATATTAAACATATAAAATCAAATTTTAAACATCCGATTTTAACCAACATAATCTTAAACGCAAAAATCATCAGATCTGTTTAAGTCGGCTTTGATACCACTGTTAGGAATCCTATACATGAAAACAGAGAATTGCAGCGGAAGATTCGAGGATTCCTACTGGCAGATCACAAAAATAGATCTGATGATTTTTAATGGGTTTCGTGAAACTTAGTACAAATAAAAATACATTTTTGATTCGTTTACTGATTCGGCAGAACAGCAATCCTCCAAGGGCTCCTGCCTCTAAAGCTTTACGCGAAACGAGCCTTCCAAAGATCCCAAAAATCCTCCTTCTTTGCGGTAGTGGATGACTAGAGAGGAAAGAGGGGAGAGAGTTCTTTTCCTTTTTGTGTTGTGTTTCTTTCTTGTCTCTTAGGGTTTGTTCCACTGTAGGAGTCCTTTTAAACTCAACTAGCTTGTGGAACAAGTTGGAGGCTACTCCAACCCTAAGTGGCCGCCCCTCCTAGGGCTTCCTTCGACTGGGTGGGCTTTTAATTGGCTTGTCTAATTTCTAGCCCATCTTTATATATTTAATTTAAATCTAATTTAAATATAATATATACTATTAATTCATTCTTTTTAATTAATATACTAATTAAATAATTTAAATTTAATCTAATTAAATCAAGTATTTAATTAATTGATTTAATCTAATCAAATCAATCAGTCCATTTAATTCTTTCTAAAAGATTTACACAAAAAGATACATCCCGTTCGTTTCTTATAGCGCGACTCTTTAAGTTCGTCTCAATTGGCAAAGGGAGGAATTACCTAAGGATGTGAGTGTCACCTAGCCAGTCCCGTGGAATCACATCATAACCCAATTGAGTACGAAATGAATGAATCATTTTACAAACCTCTTGATCATAAATGTCGTATGAGTATAAGCCCTTCACTGACGTATCCCGATCAAGTGAGAGTCATGGAAAATGTCAAACTCACTAAACTTGATACTGTGCATTAGATTATAGCATAATGAAATTACTAAACTACTCTCAGTGTCCCACATGAGTTAGTTGTTATGCTTTTGGCCAAAGACTTTATGATTTCATTAGCCTATAATCGCACAGGATACTTACTCGTTTACTATCGAGACAGTGAATCCCATCTTGGCGATCACTAATCAACTGCTACTTGTCCCATTGATATCGTACTTCGAGGTCGACCCCACCGACGGGTGATATGGGCCTAACTACTTTGGTAACAGATCCAATAATATAAGCACATTGATCATAAACCCTCAGGTCTAAGGCTCACGCATACTATACGATCAGTAATCCAATCATTGACAGTCACTGAGTAAATAACCATGTGATCGGATTACTATAAGCCTTGTTCGAATATGTCAATTCCATTGACATATCTACGTTACTTGCTCCCACTATCCCTATAGTGTTCGACTGACACTCATCGTCAGAGCATGTGTCATATAAATCGAATCTTAATGCCCAATTAAGATTCTTTGACTTGCGAACCCTTTTAAGTGATAAGGTGTAAGACTCTTCCCATGCCACGTCTTTATTCCATAAAGGGCAAAGAGTCAAACTTTTATTCACATGGACTATATGTTCAATACTTATTTAGATGCCATAAAGATTTATATGAACAAAATATAGATGAGTTTATTAATATCATTTTAATAGTTTGTACAACATAATAAGATACTCTAATCTAACTATTTGTTCTCATTGGCATCTAGGGCATGTACCTAACACTTGCAATCATTCATTGCTGGTAGCCTCGCTCTACACGAGCTGGGCTAGGTCTTCTGGGTTTCGTTAGTAAGGGTGGAACTTCTAGATTATCCCATGTGGGCAAGAACATCTAGATTGCCCTATCTGGGCGGGAACTTCTGGATTGCCCCATCTATGCTGAGTCATCAAAGCGGGGCTAGATCGCCTTAGTTGGGTTTCAGTCATCTTTCTTGGGCCTTAGCCCAAATGTATTGTCGTGGCTTTGTCATATGGAGCTGATGAATACTCGTTGAAACCTTGAATATGCATCTTAGACTTGAAATCTTGGTCAACTGTGCTTTTCAATGCTTATAGCATATCCTTCAAAGTTGGGAACTTTCAGGTCGTCTTGGTTCTTCATTAGGCTCTCTTAAAGTTTGAGAACTTTCAGCTCATCTTCACTCAGGTATGGGCTATTTCATAGCACAGAAAACCTAGTGAAGTAACTACCCCTGCATTACTGAATAGGTTTCAACTTTTCATTATCTGCCAGCTCTAAAGCTCGGCTGGGACTTTCTTCTTACATAGCTAATTTTAGTCCATTAATAGCGTCAGAATACCTATGCAATAAAGCATAGCTTTGAAAGGTGTACAAATGATCTTCTAGATCAGTGGTACCATCGTATTGTATGATGGAATGTGCTTTGGAATCTCAAGGCAACCTTTCTTCCATTATGGATTCCGTGAAAGGAATCCCGTGCTCTACATGGATCCTCTCTCCTGACATTATTTTTTCCTTTTCTTACATCATCTTAGCCATGAGCTCCAGCTTGTGCTATTTTTCTTTAGCTTTTCCTTCATTTCAGAGTCTCCTCTTAGAGATTGGGTAGACTCATAAATGTTGGCCTTGTCTTTGAGGCATTTGCCTCTTCCTGCCCAGCCTGGCGGCTGACCTCCTAGAGGTTTTCTTTCATAGGTGTCCCATTGAACTGATGCTACATTTGATGATGCAACCCCTTCTCACGTAGCTATTCTTTTTGTGGCTTAAGTGGAGAAACCCAACATTATCGATACTGATATATGTTATTTTTACACTAGTTTTCCCCCGTTTATTGACTTGGTTTTGATTGTTTTCTTGATAATTTGATGACATATGATGCTTGGACCCTTGTTTTCTCATATTTTCTAGAATAACATATCATTTGGAGGAAACACAAGGATTGAAGGTAAATTATGCAAAAAGATACAACACAAGGTAAAATGCTGTCTGCGCAGTGCTGGAGTTTTTGGAATCAATTTCTCTAACCATGTCCAAATTACACAATTGGTTTACCAATGGAAAGATAAGAGGCAATATGTAGGGAAGGAGGTGAAAAAGTCATCGGACGAGACGTCTTACAATGGAGTTTTCTCATGCAGTGACTTGTGAGATATTTTTATCATCTTTAACAACAGAGTTGGACCATGGTGTCTTCTTGAGAGTTGTATATATTTGTTTTAGGATTCTACAGCAACTTGAATCAGTGTAGTCCGACATCGGTAAAGAACGGTATGCATATTTTACCAAAACTGGACGGAGCAGCAGGGAAACACCGCGGCGTTCACCACTCAACGCCGCGGCGATGATAAGCAGAATGGAACGCCACGGCGTTCAACACCCAACGCCGCGGCATTCGAGGCGGCGGACTTGTCTATAAATAGACCATTCAGGTCATTTCTACAAAAGAGACACTTGAGAGCAGCCAAACACCAAAAGGGAGGAGAGAAACACTTTGGAAAGAAGATTGAAAGTCATAACGTCTCCTTGAAGCCCCGGATTCGCAAGACGACGGAGAATTCAACGAGGGATCAAAATCATCACGATTATTCGGGAGTTTTTACATCTTTATTTCTTAACTTTGTCCAACCCTCTAATATGATTCAGATCCGTACTTATGACATGAATATGAGCTAAACTTATTTGATTAAGGCCGTGGCTAGGCCGTTTATGTTATTTTGATTGTTCTTGCTTTGATTTTTATTGGATTAATGTTGGTTTTAGTTATGTATTCAATAGTTGATCTCAATGCTTCACTTGTTTGATCACCAAGTGTTCGATAAAATGCCTAGGTTAGAGATCGAGAGATAATAACCTAGGTAAGATATAAACATTGAATACCCTATAGTTAAACCGACTAGAGATAGACTGAGTTTCTTTAGGTGGCTTTCCATTCACGTGGGGAATTCCTAGACCTTAAATGCATCTTTGTTAAGACGGGTTTTCATATAGAGATATATAGGAAATCGTTAACTAAGGTAGGGTTGCTATGCCAAGAGATTGGGTAGTACGTACGTTAGGGAATTTTGCCTTGGCTAAATCCATCTAATAATCCATTAGAACCTTAATCACAATCGAAATACATAAATGGTTGAACCATGTGCCTTAATCGCTTCTCTCCATTGCTTTCTCCCTTTGTTTGGTTTGAAGTTGCCTTAGTTTATTTTCTTGTTTTGATAATTAGTTAAATCAACCTCTTATCGACCAATCTAACTTAGAAAAGAATAATACAGTAGTCTCGGTACTTAGATAGTAGTTGTCCCTGTGGAGACGATAAACCCGGACTTAAGTCCACTTTATTACTACACATGACCAGTACACTTGCTGTGCATACACGTAAGATTCTGTCGTGTCAACTTTTGGCGCCGTTGCCGGGGACAACTGTTTTTATCTAATATTGAGATTCTCTTATTCTTTCTGAGCTTAGATCATTTTTTATTTTATTTTTCTACTAATTGTTTTGTCTTGGTTTGTGCAAGGTTGATCTTGTCTAGTGCATGACCGACACTAATCGGATTGGACTAGCGGAGTTGAACCCTGAAATTGAACGAACATTTACTAGAGGGGTAAGACTACAAAGAGAGGCTCAACAACATCAAGATACAATGGATCCGAATCCTCCTATTCACATAGATCCCGCCATCTTAGAAGAAGCAGTTCGTAGGGAGCTTGCGAATCTTCGCGTCCCTATAAACCAACCAGAGGCTCCTCCACAACGCCCTTTGAGGGATTATATGATGCCAAACATTCAAGGAGCTGCCGGGCCAATTGTTCTACCACTGGTAGAGGCTAACACCTTTCAAATCCTGCCGGGGTATATCCAGATGATAGGGAACCAGGTTCAATTCTCCGGTTTACTTCATGATGATCCTCACGCTCACATAGCATGTTCTTGGAGATTATCCATACCTTCAAGAATAACGGAGTGACTGATGATGCAATACGGTTAAGGTTATTCCCATTCTCCCTCAGAGACAAAGCTAAACAATGGTTCAACTCTTTGCCGACCGGCTCTATTCATACTTGGGATCAAATGGTGGATAAATTTTTGTCCAAGTTTTTTCCACCCGGCAAGACAGCAGCTATGAAAAATGAAATCACTAGCTTCCGTCAATTTGAGGGGGAATCACTTTATGAGGCATGGGAGCGTTTTAAGGAACTTTTGAGGAAATGCCCACACCACGGGTTAGCCGTGCCGGCACTTGTGCAAACCTTCTACTTAGGATTGGGTCCTAATCTCCGAACGAATTTGGATGCCGTAGCAGGCGGAACTATCATGAACAAGTCACCCGATGAAGGTTGGGCGTTAATTGAGCTGATGGTCGAAAACAACTATCAATGGCCAACTGAACGAATCACATTGCCTAAGAAGCCAGCCGGAGTGTGTGAAATTGGAGATAGTTCAGGTGTCGCTGTTCAATTGGAAGCCTTAAACAAAAGGTTAGACGCTTTCAGACTCATGCAGGGTACAGTGAATCAGGTCAAAGCCACTTGTGAAAATTGTGGAGGTGATCATATGAACCTTGAGTGCCTGATACTTAACACGGTTGAAAGTGCTAACTTCATGGGAAACTCAAGTCGTCCACAGAACAATCCATATTCGAACTCTTTCAATCAGGGATGGAGGAATCATCCAAATTACTCATGGAACCAAAATACGAATATGGCGAGACCACCACCACCCGGTTTTCAGCAAAGCCAAGGAGGTTTCCAACAACCTTCATTTCAAAGGACAGGAGGGTTCCAACAACCACAACAAACCGAGAAAAAGAACAATATGGAAGATGTGTTGCAAAAGTTCATGGCAGAAACGACACAAAAGTTTCAATCTCAAGAAGCAAGTTTAAAAAATCAAGAAATTGCACTAAAGAACTTAGAAACACAAATTGGGCAAATCGCCAACATGCTTTCAGGACGAACCCAAGGCACGTTACCCAGTGATATCGAGAAAAATCCTAAGGAACAAGTTCTAGCTGTTTCACTTCTTAGCGGAAAGAACCTCGTTGATCCAGAATTGGGAGAGAAAGTGGATGATACACAACAGCGATCAGATAAGCCCAAGGCCGCATCCAACTCCAAACAGAACGTCGTGGTATCACCCCCTATTTTGGGAAAATCTTCACCTGAACCCTCTGTACCAAAACCAAGGCCCCCTTTTCCACTTGCATTACAAAAAGGGAAGTTAGATAAGCAATTTGCTAAGTTTCTTGATATTTTTAAACAATTGCGTATTGATATTCCTCTTGTAGATGTTTTATCACAAATGCCCAACTATGCTAAATTTCTTAAAGAGATCATCTCCAAGAAAAGAAAGGTGGAAGAGCATGATACGATGCCTACTACGGTGGAATGTGCAACAATTCTACAAAACATGCTTCCACCAAAACTAAAAGATCCAGGGAGTTTTTCTATACCTTGCACTATTGGTCATTTGAATTTTTCAAAATCTCTATGTGATTTAGGTGTGAGTGTTTCACTCATGCCCTTAACTATGTGTAGGGAGCTCGGATTCACGGACTTAAAACCCACTACAATCTCCGTGCAATTTGCGGACCGCTCGGTAATGCAACCTGTAGGCATCTTAGAGAATGTTTTGGTCAAGGTGAAGAATCTTGTCATTCCAGTCGATTTCATAGTTTTGGACATAGCCAATGATGCTGAGGTCCCCATTATTCTGGGAAGACCTTTCTTAGCCACAGCTGGAGCAATTATTGATGTTAAGAATGGTAAGTTCACTTTGAAGGTTGAAGAAGAAGAGGTGAAATTTGATTTGTCAAATGAAACGAAAAAATCCTCTTCCTTTCATCATGTTTATCAAGTTGTACCTATAGACAAGTCCTTGAGAAAAATGGCTAAAGAGGATGCGAAGACTGTGAAGTTTAAACCAGGCCTTAATCCAATGTTCACTAAAGGTGTTGTTGGTATTGGGTGAAAAAGAAAAGAAAAGGAGAGTCAAGCTAATGACTATAAACAAGCGCTTCTTGGGAGGCAACCCAAGTTCTTTTGTTTCTTTTTGTCATTTCGTCATTTTATTTCATTTCGTGTCGTTTCTTTTTGAAGTTATCGCGTTTTCGATTTTCTATCATGCTATTTTGTTGCTTTTTGTTATGCTTTATACGTTGATTTGGTTCCGTTGAGAGTCTTGCAGGCAAGTTTTGATACAGATTTCATTCCGGGATATGCGACCCTACAGTTCTCCCTCCATATTCTCTCTCGTTACGGGTGTATCACTTTTCCCTCTCCCCTTGCACTTTATTTTATAAACATTGAGGACAATGTTTACTTTAAGTTTGGGGGTCCAACCTTTATGATTTAGAATTCATGAATTGGTGCACCCTTGCATAAGAGCATAATGCTTTTGAATATCTCTACTCTCTCGAAGTCAAAGTCCCTTATTTGTGGTCAACATGTCATATGTTGTGACTTGAAAGCCCTTTTTAGTCATGCTTATACGAATTTTTGAGGATTTAAAATGTTGAACTTTCAATTTTGTTGACTATGAAGTGTGTATTAATGTTGTGAAGTCATAAAATGATTTAGGCCATCTTTCATTGTCATTAGCCTAACATTTTTGCCTTCTCTATATTGCATAATCTCTAGACCTTGGTTTGAGCCGTATTGAAAAGAATGGAGTGTGTTAGGCACACTAGAAACCACCATTCGTCTTTATTTCATAAGCCACGACAACCACCTTCTAGCCTAAAAGAAAAACAATGTCTTGCACCCAATCAAGAGAGTTTAGAACTTCATATGATCATTTGACTTGAATATGGGTAGTCACCTTGTTTTGATTTGAATGTATATGAGTTAGATAGTGATGTTTTGGCTATGTTGGGATATTTGAGGTTTGAAGTATTATGTAAAAAAGAGGATGAAATGAAAACTTGAGCAATGGGCTAAATAGTCGAGAGAGAGATATATATATATATGAAAAAAAAAGTGTGCTCTCGACTAGTCTTTGATCTTGGCACTCAATTGGATCATTTGGCTTGGAAATCTGTGTACAACCCAATATGAAAAGAAACAAGTTTGGGGGTTGTAAGTTGAAAGGCAAAATAGAGTGAAAAAGGGATAAGTGATAAGTTGTGAAAGTTTATATGGTTTATATGAGAATTTAGCTCGATGATTTTGAGTTATAGGCTCTCTTGACTTAGTCACTTTATCCATATCTTCCGGTCCTAGCCATCACCTAGCCTTACGTTGCAAGCCGGAAAGACCTTTTGATTGCAACTTTTGCACTTTATACACACCGATGAGTTAACGAATATTGAATTGTTTCAATGTCTTTACCTTCCAATTGATTTGCATAATCTTTTCTAAAGTGTGCTCTTGACATGAATATGGATGTGGGAGTTCATGATATAGGGATGGAAACTAAGATTTTGTGAGGTCTTCAAATTGTTGAATGTTCAAAACCATCGTGTAGTTTTTCATAATCAATTTTGAAGGTATAATGCTTGCTGTTGTGTGTATGAATTGGCAAATGAAATTTTCAATCTTCATATGTGTGTTTGATTGTATTTGATCGAGGACGATCAAAGCTAAGTTTGGGGGTAGTTGATAGATGTTATTTTTACACTAGTTTTCCCCCGTTTATTGACTTGGTTTTGATTGTTTTCTTGATAATTTGATGACATATGATGCTTGGACCCATGTTTTCTCATATTTTCTAGAATAACATATCATTTGGAGGAAAAACAAGGATTGAAGGTAAATCATGCAAAAAGATACAACACAAGGTAAAATGCTGTCTGCGCAGTGCTGGAATTTTTGGAATCAATTTCTCTAACCATGTCCAAATTATACACTTGGTTTACCAATGGAAAGATAAGAGGCAAAGGTACATTTCTTATGTTGAAGACAAAGATCAGATATGTAGGGAAGGAGGTGAAAACGTCATCGGACGAGACGTCTTACGATGGAGTTTTCTCATGCAGTGACTTGTGAGATATTTTTATCATCTTTAACAACAGAGTTGGACCATGGTGTCTTCTTGAGAGTTGTATATATTTGTTTTAGGATTCTACAGCAACTTGAATCAGTGTAGTCCGACATCGGTAAAGAACGGTATGCATATTTTACCAAAACTGGACGGAGCAGCAGGGAAACACCGCGGCGTTCACCACTCAACGCCGCGGCGATGATAAGCAGAATGGAACGCCACGGCGTTCAACACCCAACGCCGCGGCATTCGAGGCGGCGGACTTGTCTATAAATAGACCATTCAGGTCATTTCTACAAAAAGAGACACTTGAGAGCAGCCAAACACCAAAAGGGAGGAGAGAAACACTTTGGAAAGAAGATTGAAAGTCATAACGTCTCCTTGAAGCCCCGGATTCGCAAGACGACGGAGAATTCAACGAGGGATCAAAAATCATCACGATTATTCGGGAGTTTTTACATCTTTATTTCTTAACTTTGTCCAACTCTCTAATATGATTCAGATCCGTACTTATGACATGAATATGAGCTAAACTTATTTGATTAAGGCCGTGGCTAGGCCGTTTATGTTATTTTGATTGTTCTTGCTTTGATTTTTATTGGATTAATGTTGGTTTTAGTTATGTATTCAATAGTTGATCTCAATGCTTCACTTGTTTGATCACCAAGTGTTCGATAAAATGCCTAGGTTAGAGATCGAGAGATAATAACCTAGGTAAGATATAAACATTGAATACCCTATAGTTAAACCGACTAGAGATAGACTGGGTTTCTTTAGGTGGCTTTCCATTCACGTGGGGAATTCCTAGACCTTAAATGCATCTTTGTTAAGACGGGTTTTCATATAGAGATATATAGGAAATCGTTAACTAAGGTAGGGTTGCTATGCCAAGAGATTGGGTAGTACGTACGTTAGGGAATTTCGCCTTGGCTAAATCCATCTAATAATCCATTAGAACCTTAATCACAATCGAAATACATAAATGGTTGAACCATGTGCCTTAATCGCTTCTCTCCATTGCTTTCTCCCTTTGTTTGGTTTGAAGTTGCCTTAGTTTATTTTCTTGTTTTGATAATTAGTTAAATCAACCTCTTATCGACCAATCTAACTTAGAAAAGAATAATACAGTAGTCTCGGTACTTAGATAGTAGTTGTCCCTGTGGAGATTATAAACCTGGACTTAACGTCCACTTTATTACTACACACGACCAGTACACTTGCTGTGCATACACGTAAGATTCTGTCGTGTCAAATACTTCCTTCCCGCCCCTTCATCTTTGCTTCCTTCCTGCCCCAGGTATTCCATACTTCTGGCTCTTCTAAAGGAATTGCCCTCTGGGGTGATCTCATGACCACCTCTACCATCATTTTTTCCCATGTTAGGTATCCCCTTCGGGGGTGGGGACACCAGATCTCTGTCTCTTTTCTTTAGATCCTGCATACCTATATTTTTAGTTTGCAATACAGCTTTGATAGGTTTTCCTACCATCTCTTTAAGTTGATCCATGATCAGGTTGAGAGTTGATGCATGTTGTGAGAAAATTTCTTTCCCGCCAACCTGCATCCTATGATCCCAGGTACAGCTCTCCCAGCCCTATCAGAACACCTACCTAGGCAGCCTACTGTTGTTGAGGCTGGACCTCCTGATTTTGCCATTGTTATCCCTTCTTCTATCAGGACAGAGTCCGCAAAGTAATTTTCTTTTCTTTATGTGTATTTAGAGTGTGCTGGATTCTATATTCGCTAAACGCTGAAAGAACAATTTTATTCTAGTGTTAAAAGAAAAACATAGGAGAGGATAAAATACATTGTCTAATACAAGTACTTACCCTGATTATCACCAAGCTCTGTTGAGAGAGCTTAATGAGCGATTTCAGGCTCTGGTGTAGATTCAGGAACAACGTCTGAAGAAGGAGGATGAACACTCGCTTGTTCTTCAAGCGCTGGCTCAGCTGGAGCGCTTGTTGATGCAGCTGGAGTGGATAAAGGAGTACGCCTGCTTGTTAGCGATACTTTTTTTTCTTCTGCTTTTTCTTCTTCATTTATAGTGAAGATAAACGCTGGAGGAGGAGAGGGCGATTTGGGAGAAGGAAAAGCAGATTTTTGTTTCTTCTTGGGCTCTGATTTCTTTTTCTGCTTCTTTGCTGGCTTAGCAACTTTAATAGCAATTTTTTGTTTCGGTCGCTTAACAGCCACTTCTTCTTCTGATGAGGACGATGAAGACGAAGTCGCTTGCTCTTCATCATCGCTACGAACTATTCCTTCTGCAAGGAGTCGCTCACTCTCTTCCTTGGGAACCGCTGCACCGCCTCGTCGCCTGGGTTTGAGCAGCTCACCAATCATCTTCTTCCCATAGAACTTAAGCGCTGGGACTTCTTTTCATGCGGTGTTGACGAAACCGCCAGCGCTTAAAATACGACTTAACACAATCCCATAAGGCTTGGGATTCACCGACTCAGCCATCGCTGCTTTGAAGCGATTAAAAATGTAAATCGACCAATTTATCTTCAGCTTGGTCAAAAAATGCTGCCATCATTTTGTATTGAACATTGGAGATTTTATCGAAGCTTCCCTTCCTGAATTTGATCATCTTTGAGCATATGTCCGCCAGAATGACATACTCGCCCTTCATGTCATTCTTTTTGAAGTTGGGTTCATAGGCAACTTCAACTTCGTCTTTCTTGATCAGTGCCCAGACCTTGGTAGCATCACCGAGAGTAACATTTTCAACTTCTCCACCATCATTTGGCAGTTGCAGTAAAGAAGATAGAAGATGAGGAGTGAGAACAAAGGTCTCTCGAGCAAATGGAAAGACGCAGGAAATGGAGTTTCCATCGTCGGAGATTTTTGCATTCGTGAAGAAGAAAAGGGAAGTTATCATGTCAGGCAAACCAGATTCTTGGACTAGAGGAAGAACAATCCTTAGAGGGAAGTTCTGGTTATCATAAGGGTAGTCCCAGTTAACAAGAAATTCGGCGTTAACAGTGACTGGTTTTTCAGATTTAGAAGATTTTGAGGATTTTGGTAGCGCCATTAATTAAAGTTTGAAGCTTTTTGAGAGTTTAAGAGCGATAGTCTTTTTGCCTTGAGAGAGAGATTTTACAGTAAGAGTATTTGAGAGTGATAAAGTTTGTTTTGAAAAAATCTAAAGGGTAATAGAGGTAAAAAGTAACTCCTCAATAGCTAGATGACTGCCACGTATCAAGAAATTAATGTTGGAAACAACAAAAATTTAATCTGAGCCGTTTACTCATAAATACGGATGTCAAAGAGTACGGTAAAATAGGGTAACAGCTGTGAATTATAAAAGTTTGAAATTCGCAGTTACTTTCTCAAAATGTTTGAATAATTTTGAAATTTTCAGCGTGAATTACACGCGTCTGATAGTACACTGACACGTACTCAAACAGGTACAGTTACTGAACCGCCTAGTTTTTAGATAAGAATCATTAACCGTCAGTTTGATTTGATAGGCACGTGTGGGCAGTTGGCAAATCTCATCTTTTGGACTTATCCACACGCTACCTTTTAGCGAAGAAAACTATGCATGATTTTCAGAGAAAGTTACTTAGTGATAAAGTGGGAGTCTTTAACGCGGAAGTCTTTTTGATAAAAGGTCAATCGTTTTTTATCTTTAAAAGACATTTTCATTTAATTTTGTTAGAGATTGATTTGGTCATGCATGAAAAACTAAACACTAGTGATCAATTCATAAAATTTTTCAAAGTCTTTTTTTATCACAGTCGCTTATAGATTGGAATAAGTACAATTTTAAAGTTCCCCCTAAAATTGATAACTCATTTCAATTTTTTTTTAAAAAAAACATTATACATAAAAATAAAGTGGATTCCTCCTAAATTATATGCCTATAAAATATGATGCTTTATGATTTTAAGCGTTTAAATCGATCATACCTAATTCACTTCTCAAAGTGAGAAAGCGTTGTTCGTTGAGTGCTTTGGTGAAGATATTTGCCAATTGTTTGTCAGTACCAATGAAATGCATGGAGATATCTTTCTTTTGAACATGGTCACGCAAGAAATGGTAGCGAATGTCAATGTGTTTAGTTCTAGAATGAAGGACTGGGTTTTGAGTCATAGCTAAAGCGCTTTGGTTATCACAATAGGTTGGGGTAGAACTTAGAATTGTTCCATAATCTCTAAGTTGTTGCCTCATCCAAAGGATTTGTGCACAACAGCTTTCAGCGGCTACATACTCTGCTTCAGCGGTAGAAGTCACTATGGATTGTTCTTTCTTACTATGCCACGAAATCAATCTATCACCTAGAAATTGACATGTACCACCAGTACTTTTTCTGTCTATTTTGCATCCTGCAAAATCTGCGTTTGAATAACCAATTAGTTCAAAAGGAGAGTCCCTTGGATACCACAAGCCCACATTTTGTGTGCCTTTTAGGTATTTAAGGATTCTCTTGGCAGCATTTAAGTGTGATTCTCTAAGATCAGCTTGAAAGCATGCACACATGCATACCGAAAACATAATATCGGGTCTACTAGCGGTAAGATAAAGAAGTGATCTAATGATACATCTATAGTTAGTGATATCAATTTTCTTCCCACTTCCATCTTTATCTAACTTAAGTGTTTGGCTCATTGGAATCTTTGAAGATGATGCGTTTTCCACATCAAATTTCTTAATCATATCTCTTGTATATTTAGCTTGGTTTTTTAAATATTCCATTAGGGAGTTGTTTAATTTGTAGTCCTACGAAGAAAGTTAATTCACCCATCATGCTCATTTCAAATTGATCTTGCATCATTTTCGAAAATTTCTCACACAATTGCTTATTAGTAGAACCAAATATAATATAATCAACATAAATTTGGACTAAGAGAATATCTTCATTATGGGTAATTTTAAATAACGCTGTATCAATGCTGTCTTTTGAAAAGCCTTTACCTATAAGGAAGATAGAGAGAGTGTTATACCATGCTCTTGGTGTTTGTTTAAGGCCTTAGAGTGTCTTATCCAATTTGTAGACCATACTTTTTCCATGGTTGTTGATGAATCCTGGTGGTTGCTCCACATAAACTTCTTCTTGGAGTTTACCATTCAGGAATGCACTCTTCACGTCCATTTGGTACACTGTGAATTTGTTGAATGCGGCAAACGCTAGAAACTTACGAATCGCTTCAAGACAGGCTACTGGGGCATAAGTCTCATCAAAATCAATGCCCTCTTCTTGGCAGTAACCCTGAGCAACTAATCTGGTTTTGTTTCTTATCACAATGCCATCTTCATCCATCTTTTTCCTTAAAACCCATCTAGTTCCAATAACTCCTTGGTGAGTTGGTCTTGGTACTAGCGTCCAAATCTTGCTTCTCTCAAATTGGTTAAGCTCTTCTTGCATCGCTTCTACCCAACTTGAATCATTGAGCGCTTGATCCACTTTTTTTGATTCCATTTGAGATAGGAAGCTTGCGAACATGGCCTCATTGATTGTTGCGGACCTAGTTCTAATAGGTGCTTCAATATCTCCAATCACTAGCTCTGGTGGATGGTCTCTAAGCCATTTACGATCTGGTTGGAACGGGTTGAGAGACTCTTGATCATCACTCACTTGACCCTCATATGTCTCTTATGCAGTCGCTACATTATTCACAGTTCCAATTTGCTCTTGATGATCATTCTCTTCATGATCATCAACATTTCTGACATTATCACCATTTGTAACCTCACGAGTAACCTTAGGATTGGGCACAAAGATCTCACTATCCTCATCACTATCATCACTAAGATTGATTTGTGACGCTTGTTGGGTAAGATCTTCAATTACTACATCATCAGAATTAACCTTACTTGGTTCTTGGTTAGCATCATCAAACACAACATGAATGGACTCTTCAACCTTCGATTTGATCTTACTTAGGATGCAGAAACTCTTTCCATTTTTGGCATAGCCTAGAAAGATTCCTTCATCCACTTTAGGATCAAATGTCCTTAGACTTTGGGACCCATTGTTATGAATGAAACATTTTGAACCAAATACATGAAAATATGAAACGTTAGGCTTACGTCCCTTCCACAACTTATATGGAGTTTTCTCTTGTTGCTTATTGATCATACACCGGTTCTGAGTGTAGAAAGCGGTATTGATGGCTTCAGCCCAAAATCTTTGAGGTAGATTAGACTCTGCTAACATCGTCCTAGTGGCTTCTTTAAGCGTTCTGTTCCGTCGCTCAGCAACTCCATTCTGTTGAGGTGTTCTAGGAGCAGAATACTCATGAAGTATACCAAAATCTGTACAAAACTTCTCAACAAATTGGTTAATAAATTCAGTTCCTCTATCGCTTCGAACTCTCGTCACCTTTAGATCTTTTGAAGTTTGTAATTGACGAATTAGCGTTGTGAGCTTGACACTAGTTTCATCTTTGGTCGCTAGAAATTCTACCCATGTATAGCGAGAGAAATCATCAACTATTACTAGTGAATACTTTTTACCACTAACACTCATGATTTGAATAGGACCAAACAAATCTGAATGCAACAGTTCAAGAATTCTAGAAGTAGATAGGCATGGTTTCTTCTTAAAAGATGATTTAACTTGTTTACCCATTTGACATGCATCACATAAGCGATTTTTCTGAAAAGAACCGTTAGGTAATCCCTGTACTAGATTTAGCGATATTAACTGAGAGATTGCTTTAAAATTGAGGTGATTCATTTTTCAATGCCATAACCAAACGAATTCATTTTGACTTTTAGCAATGAAACATGTGGAGTTGTTATCAATTGTAGAATCCCAATCCACTGAATACACATTGTTTTTTCTTTTTCCTCTTAATTTAGTATATTTAGTCTTAGCGTCGTTAACATAGCAACAATCGCTTGAGAATTTGACTTCAAAGCCTTTATCACAAAATTGACTAATGCTTAACAAATTATGCTTAAGACCCTCAACATAATATACATCACTAATCATGATATTCCCCCTATGCATAGTGCCTATACCTTTGGTTTTACCTTTGGAGTTATCACCGAATATAACTTGAGGACCGTTGGTTGCATGATAGTTGACCAAGAGGTCTTTTGAGCTAGTCATGTGCCTTGATGACCCACTATCAATGTACCAAATTGAAGTATCGGTGTTGGCTCTAGGTACCTGCATTCAAAGGGCAGTTCTAATTCTTCTTAGGTACCCATTTTGTCTTGGGTCCTTCAATGTTAGTTACTTTAGTTTGAATTAAAACTTTCGGAACCCATATTTGCCTTGTCTTCATTACGGGAAGATTGGCCTTCTTGGGTTTCGATTTGTGTTATGTGTGCTTTTTAGGTGTATAGTAATACCCTCGATTATAATAGTAATCACAGTCATAATCATAATCATAATCATAATCATCATAGTATCGATAAGATGATCTAGATCTTTGAGGATATTGACGCTAGTATTTCCTCGGCACTGGCTTAGGAGTCGCTTTTGGCGATTGACGCTTAGCGTTGATTCACTTGTAGATGGTTTATTCTTAGCCTTTTGAGCGTTTGGATGAACCTTCTTCTGTGAATCATTCACTTTTGTCTTCTCCTTATTGCCTGAGTTGGTATTGACCTTCTTATTTGACCTCTTACCATTGTCCTTAGGTTCATTCAGCGTTTGACTGTTTGAACTATTCTCAACAAAGAATACACCTTTTTCTTTGTTGGTTGTCGTAACCTTAGATGCTTTCAGTTTCTGACCAAGTTTATCACAACCTAAACCGATCCTTTCACCAAAAAGTCTGGTTACCTCAGTCACATTATCTAGGTTTCTTGACGCTTTAGATAATGATGAGACAAGCTGCTCTGATTTGACAAGTCTAGCGATCAGTTCAGCTTCTCTCTTGACTATTATATCAATATGACTTTTCAGTTGTATAATTTCACTTTCAAGAGATTGATTCTTCTCAATGCATTGTTGCTGAACTTGCAAATCTGCCTTGAGCGTCGTTTTGTCACTTGTGAGCAATGAAATAATTTCAAAGTGATTTTGATATATCTTTGCGGCTTGACAATCTTTATAATATTCATTTACTTTGTCAAGTAATTCATCAAAAGAAAGAGGATGAGATAATTCATTGTTTACCTTAGATAGCGAGTCATCAGATGCTTCTTCATCTTTTGCCATAAGACAAATTAATGCTGAGTCGCTTGTTGGCTCATCATCACTGCTTTCATCTGATGATTCCAAATCCTCTTCAACGGAGAGTGGTTTAGATTCCGCTAGCAAACCTTGTTGGCGAAGGTTGCCCCTGAATTGATTTCTATCCGCATAGTCTTGCCTTGTAGGCTTAGACACATTTGGATAAGGGCAATTTACCTAGTAGTGCCCTGGTTTCCTGCAGTTATAACAAGGCTTAGTTTTCATTTTCTTTTCAGTTGATAACCTTTTGGAAACTACTGGCGCTGAGAGATTCTGAGTAGGGGACGAAAGTGCTTGGTATTGAACTGGCACTGGAGGCTGAGGAGCAGAATACACTGGCGCTTGATACTGCGGCGCTGGTGCAGGAGGAGGGGTTTGAAATGATGTCTGTCCACTAGGGTTTCTCTTTTCGTATCTTAGAAATTTCTTAACCAACAAAGCCATTTCCTTTTCCTCATTTGATTCTGTCGCTTTCACCTCACTGACTGACTTTCCCTTGCTCTTAGTCATAGCTATTAGGGCTCCTGATTCAGTCGCTGACGTAGAAGTCGTTGTGTCGCTGACTTCTCCTTGTTCAAACTCAAATGCCTTCAACTCTGAAAATACATGTTCTGGAGTTAGAGTCTCCAATGTCTGTGATTCTCTCATGGCAACAGTCTTAATCAAATACTTGCTTGGAAGACTTTTGAATATCTTATTGACCATTTCCTTGTTAGTCAACTCCTTATCCAGTGACGCTAACTCTGTAATGCGCATAATGAATCTTGCGTCCAATTGTTCTAGCGTCTCGTTGGGTTGCATTTTGAAATGCTCAAATCTTTGCATGGCTATGGAGAGCTTGTTCTCCTTCATCTGTGTTGAACCTTTACATACGATAACCAACTTATACCATATTTCTTTTGAAGTCTTACATTGTTCGATCTTATTAAACAATGCATCATTATCTCCTAACGCTGAGTAGAGTGCACTTCGTCCTACATTATCCAGATTCACTCTTTTTCTATCATCTGGCATCCATTCTATCTTGGGCTTCTCGACATAACCATCTGGAGTAGCCTCAGTCGCTCCAGGTGCTCGAGTTACAACTTTCATGATCTGAATGGGGCCATCTGTTATTACGTCACACATTTCATTATCACAAGTGCACAAATAAGTGAATGCTCTAAGTTTCCAAGAATCATAGTTTGATTCAACCAACTTAAGCATTTTGTTAAAAGCCATAATATGAGATTATTTTTTTTGAAAGAGAATTAAAGCGACTAAGTTTAGAAAAATAGATCTAAACAAGCAGTTACACTCGAAAACACTTAGGTTTCTATTTCAACCGCTCTGATACCACTTGGTGGTCCTAGATTAATATAAAAAATTACACTATTCTAATGCAAAATAACTAATATAATAAAACATTGAGAAGTTAGACAAACAATAACAACTTAATATTTTGGCATATCACTTCCTTCTCCACCAATATTATTAAAATATTGGCCAAAAATATTAGAAGAATGTTGAAATAATTTTATGAAATACCAAATAGATTTAAACTAAGTTTTAATTAATTATTATTATTAAATAATAATATGTATGTTAATTGTGAATTTATTATTTAATACCACGAAGTAACAAAAAAAATAAAAAAAGTTGGATGAGTATGTAAAAGAACTTGAAGTTTGGGTGTTATTTGTGAAGTAGAGAAAAAAGCATAATACAGGATGTAACAAATTATATTTTAGAAAATATTCTTTTTGGTGTTAAAATTAGAGTTATGGGTTGGCGTAAATTTATTGTATAATATTAAAATGGTGCAAAAATTGCACAATTTTTTTGTCTATGCGTTGGAAATGCTCTAATCAATTCAGTAAAAATTAATCAAACACTTTAATACTCCAAAAATTAAATCTTTCACTCAATTTCCCTCATCGAATTAGTGTGTGCCCCTTATGTTCACAAATGTGCTAACGGTAGATCATGGTAAGGCAAAACTTGATTTGTCCAAATTAATGAAGTCTTGAATTAAACAAATTAAACACCAGGCTTAATTCAAGACACCAAATGATCGTGATTCGATGTCTAATCACGTCATCAAGAAAACCTAGACATTGATGATTATAAGAAAATCTCTCCAGATTACGATCTTCGTGATGAGTAGAATCCTTCTATCGCTTCTCTCATTCTAAGTATTAAGATTTGGTAATCAATTAAAACCCATTACTTAGACATTGTGGCCCAATCAATCAAGCAAGGTTCAACAAACCCTCTCATTGACTTATTGATTTGGCCAAAGGCTTTCTTGGTCATTTCCATAAACAACACAGGAAATTGCCGATATCTATACCGGGGGAGAGATTCCCTTATTGATGTCACCTGCTTCGTCGTATATCGAGACTGCACCAAAAAACATCCCACTGTTTACTGTCCTCAAACCATATGATGAATCAATGTGGCGTGGGAAACACACGTTGCAGCCGTGACACCTCAAGTCATGAGGACTAATTTCATACCTACGTAATTCTTAGGAGTCTAAGTTAAACACATTACCAGTATGGAATCCAAGAGGGCGTTCAGTCTAATACTTCCCAAGTATGGACCTTCATGCATGTATTGATAACCGATCAACACCCATGAAACAAGTCGTCCTCTTCAAGATGATACTATTCATGAACAAGCCTTGACGAAATGGTGATATCCCACTTTCGCATAGTCTCTATAGCTTCAAACAATATTTTGGATTATAGCCTTGAAGAACATTCCACGGTCACTACTGAGTGCTTGACCATTCCATTAGTTATCTATAATCCATGAGACTTTATCGAAGGAAAGCGATAAACGCTTTAAGATAAAGAAAAATACCATTTTATTGATAATTTCTAAATAAAATTGTATTACAAAGTGTAGTCCATAAAAAGATGGCTCGCCACCAATTGGCTTGCTGGGCACACTGCACTAACATTAACTCGTCACAAGCGCCACTCGGGTGTTATGCAACTGGTTATAAAGTTTTTTCACTATATGACTATTTTACCCCTACTCTACAAACCATTAGATCTAATCTCCTAAAGTCAACGGTCATTATTAAATACTTATATTTTACTTAATTCAATTTATTTCAACTGTAAATCTTGTTAGAGTAGATGCCCGGCGGTCCAATTTTGGGCGGCACTTTCTGTGTAATAAGCTCTATGAGACAATTTTTTTTTTATGAATAAAGTCAATTTTATTATGGCATTCTATGTTATTAAATTGTCATTATATGCTTAGAACGAAGTCCCTTGAATCACACATGACTATTGGACATCATCGGACATCGGGAATGACAATGATGGAATATGTCTCTAAGGTCATGATTTTTAAAAGGTTCCAAGTCGTTGATGGGTCCGTCAAGATGAGGGATATTGACAAAGACCCTAAAGACTTGGTTGTGCACATAGTTCTTGGAGAACGTGCCTCATTCCATAGGCATAGATCGATATACACGAGGGTTCTCATTTGGGATAATGAGTGAACTAAACAACCCCGACAGGACCTAAAATGGTTACCCTGATCAATATGGAATTTTATATAATCATGTAGGAATAAGAGTAATCCTTATGGACCAAAGGTTCAATTGGTTACTTTGAGCACAGTCGATTATACTTTGACTTATCTCATGATTTTTTCGCGAATCGTCATATGGGATATCTTTGGGTATAGTATGATTATGTGTCGAGGTACATGCGAGATGTGAATCAGTCATTTCCTAAGTTTTGCTTGTTGAATCGATTCAAGGAATCTTTGGCCAAAGTATGGCAATCCAAAGATGCCGAGTGCGTTCTCATTTCTATTGCATGAATCGATGTCATGCAATGTAGGAGACATAGTGATTGGGTCGTCAGAGTTTCGACTAAGTCATTACTCGAGACACCAATCCGGGAAATTTGATGGAGGGACCTGACTTATGCGAGGATCGTGGTTATGATAGGTTGAGTATCTTGACATCGTTTGTGTCTAGGTCTTTGAGGCTTGTTGCTAGATAGTAACCTCGATTTGTAGGTACCATGTTATTATTGGTGATAATTCATGGTCGAATTAAATCAAAGAAGATTTAATCTAGTACTTTCTAAATATAGAAAGGTACAATGACACTTTTGGAAAGTGTACTTACTACTAGAACACAAACGAGCCTAAGGGGTCAGACACTTACTCCTAAGGATCCTGCTTAAAAGATATAATTAATCAACTTTGGAAGTTGAGGTGAAATTAGGAAAGTCTAGGACTTATCTAAAGAGGAATATTAATTAATTGGAAGAAGATCAATTAATTAGAATATTTAATTAATCAAGTAAAATTAATTAATTAATGGACCAAGTGGAGTCCAAGGGTTTTATTTAATTAGTAGAGTAAGTCGAAAATTAAATAAAATTAAAGAAATAATTGGGTAATAATAGTTAAGGTTGGATATTAATTATTATGGAATATTTAATTAAAGGCTGATGATAAAGCCAGAGCAAAAGGACTTCCTTTGACATGTTTGCCCTTAATTTGATAATAATAGAAAGGGGATTAATGCAAAAAAATCCCCTGTGTTAATGTGAAATTGCAAAAAAAACATCTGTGTTAACGAAATAGGCTAAAAACCACCATTTGTTCTTAAAAAGTCTGCGAACAGTGGATTTTTGAAGAAAAAAGAGCGTGTTTTTCATGTTTTTCACCTTTAATGACATGTTTCTTTGTTTGGAGAGTGTATAAATGACAAAAAAACTTGTCATTAAAGGTTAAAAACATGAAAAACACGCTCTCTTTTTTTTCCAAAAATCCACTGTTTGCAGACTTTTTAAGAACACATGGTGGTTTTTAGCCTATTTCGGTAACACAAGTGGTTTTTTGCATTTTTGCATTAACACATGGTTTTTTTTTTTTTTTTGCATAAATCCCTAATAGAAAGAAATCAAAAACCGTCCATCTTCCTCCTCCCTGCCGTCGGCGCACCCTTCTTACGACCTCCCACTCCGATCTTATTGTATTTTCACCAACATACATATCTTTCTCTTTAGAAAAGAGTTTACAATCTTTCAATAAATTCTCAAACTTGAAATTTGAAAGGGGGTGGTGAAATTTCAAAAACACTACACATGCATAAAACTTTGAAAACAGGATCTGTATACTGGGAGGGTGATGTCATTATTTCTTGTTTGTATTAATTTTCAATTGGTGGCCCTTGGTCCCATGTTGAGTAGAAAGGATAAATTTTGAAATTTAGGCAAACACATGATCTGTGAAATGCTCTGAAACAATGGCGGCAGTGGGTTTGTTAAATCGACTATGGCAATATGGCTGAATTTGTATAGCCAGTGGCGGATCCAGAAATTTTAACCAGTGGGGGCACAATTTATATTAATTAGTAAATTACATTTTACAACTGTAGTCTACGAGTTTTCATCTTTTGAAAGCGGTCAATTACAACATCATTAGTCACATACTCAAATACATCTTTTTCTATGTAACAAATTACACAATCACTCAAAAAAGAATCACTAATACGATTGCGCAAAATATTTTTCACGAATTTCATAGAAGAAAAACACCTCTCAACCGTTGCAGTTGCGACTGGTAAAGTCAGTGCTAGCTTCAACAATCGGTAGACCAATGGATATGATAGATATTTTCTTGTCTTCACCATGACTTTAGCAAGATCACCAATGCTCTCCAAGTTACCAAGTCTTTCATCATGTCTCACATTATCAACGTAGAGAACAAGTTGATGCTCAAGACTACCTTGATCCACAAAACTAAAATCATCTGGGTAGAACTCACTCAATCTCATCAACTTCGATTGAGAAAATGCTTGAAATGAATTTTTTAGATCTAAAGAAGCTATACAAGTGAGCAACTCAGTGTTGACCTCATTGAAGCGATCATTGAACTCCTGAAGCTGTAGATCCACAACAGTGTAAAAACAATCTACCAAATAATGATGCAAATTAGAAACATTAGTCCTTTGACGTTGCCTTTCAGGATTAACAAAATCATCTTCCATCTTCAATATTGGAACATCATTCTTTTCACAAAAATTAGATATTTTATCTAAAAGAGAATCCCATCCATCTTCTCTAAATTTTTGCAACTGTCGTTTGACTGAACCCACCATTAACATAGCTTCCAAAATATCTTGATCTCTCCTTTGTAAAGTCATTGACAAAGACATTGTAAGTCCCAATATGTGCATCATCAAATGAAGATAAAACACAAAATCAAAAGATTGAAAGTACACTTGAAGACCATGTGCTTGGCTTCTTTTTGAATCATCTTTGCCTTCATTTTCAACATACTCAAGCACATCAAGAACAGATGAATACATTTCAGCCACACGCAAAAGTGTCTTATAATGAGAACTCCATCGTGTATCTCCAGGTCTTTGAAGAGTTAGCTCTTGATTTAATCCTGTTCCTGTTTCAATCTCACCACTACCTATGGCTCTTTGCACTTTCTCTAAGTGGCTTTCTCGAATCATGTCCTTTCTTTTACAAGAACTACCAACCACATTCAACAAAACACCAATCATATCAAAAAAGTTTCCAACACTAACATGTTTCCTTGCAACAGCCACAACAACTAATTGAAGTTGGTGAGCAAAACAATGTACATAGTTTGCAGAATTATTTTCTCTCGTGATTAAAGCCCTCAAACCATTAAACTCACCCCACATATTATTTGCTCCATCATATCCTTGACCTCTAACTTTTTTCAAACTCAAACCAAGTTCAGCAAATAAAGAATCAATGGCAGATTTAAGATATGAAGAAGATGTCTCAGCTACATGAACAAGACCAACAATTCTCTCTTTTACTTCTCCATATTTACACATAACGTAAAATCACAGCCATTTGTTCCTTATTAGATATATCACTTGACTCATCAACTAACAAAGCAAACACATCATCACCAATTCCATCAAGAATAGATTTCACAATTTCTTGTGCAAAGCAATGAACAATATCTTTCTGAATAGTTGGTGAATTCAATTTATTATTTTTTGGAGCATTCTTAAGAACAACTTTGCGTGCAATGTCACTTTGATCAGCTGTGTAATCGAATAATACTTTAAAGTTTCCTTTGTTACTAGATTCATCTGATTCATCATGACCACGAAAGGCTAGTCCTTGGTGTAACAACAATCTAGCAACATCAATGGAGGCACTTAAACGAATATGATTCTCCTTCTTTTGAATATTACTTTGTTTTTCAAGGGCAGTGGAAATGGATTGCTCTTGCCTCATTAAATCCTCACATTTTTAATAGCTTTGTTGTGAGCACTATTAACATCACCCACATGAGATGCTAACCTTTCTGTTTTATTCCAACTTGAAAAACCTCCAGTCAAAAAAGTATCACCCCCCTTGCTTCCCAAATTGGTCTCTAAACAAATAACAACACAAACAAAAAGCTTTATCCTCCTTTATACTATACCCTAACCAATTAGGATATTGGTTAAACCAAACTTTATTAAAACGCCTTAGTTTGTTTCCTAACTCTTTTTGTGGGAAATCATGGCCACGGGGTTGACACGGTCCTTTGAGTAAATATTTTCTCCTTATTTCATCTCTTAGATTAGGATGATATTTCGAAATCTTCATTCTCTCAGCAGGATCCCAAGGAAGATCATTCAAATCAAAATCTTTAGGAATTGAAGGCATTGAAGACACAGAAGGCATAGAAGAAGTAAATGAAGAACTATTTGAGCCTTTACCACTTGAAGCTGAAGGTCCTTCAATACTATCTCTTGGTCTTTTCAAAAATTTTGTCATTTTAATCTGGCCAAATATGAAATAAAAACACAAATTAGCTAATTAACAAACCCACCATGGCATAATTCAAACTATCAGGAATTAATTAGTGAATTACCTAACTCATTGTGCTTTTTTGTTTGAATGTTGCTCACTTGAAAATGGATAGAAGCTTTTAGTCTGAATCAAATAACATAAAGGTTTTATCAATATTTTATAGTTAGAACTTAGAAGTTATACTATTTAAATAGGTCATCTCTGTTATAAGATTCGCCTAAGAGGTCGACAAGCAAGCTTACTTTCAGCATATATACTGCTTCTAATTTTCTATCATCATTTTATTTTTACAATCCCACTCCATTAGACCATTAATTAACAACAGAATTAACTACTCTTTCTTCCCCTTTTTTATTTTTTATTCTTCTTTGGTCGGGAAAATATAATCGATCGAAATTACCTTGAGAAATTTCATGTGATCACCTAGCTACTTGATAAAACTTTATAAATCAAAATTGTATTAATCAACCAATTTAAACTAAAAGTAAGTTAAATCAAATTTTAGATTTCACTCAAACATTTAATCAAACATTTTGGCTACACTAACAAATTAACACTTTGGCATCATCGTTTTTTTGTGCATTTGGGGCATGAATTTGTCCAATAACAATGATAATACCATTACCAATTTACCAACTAAATTCAACATGAACATACTAAGAATATGCACAACTAACTGACCAAGTATTATTTAAGAGCCCTAATGGCTAACACTCTGCCTCCTCAAAGTCATCAACATTCAATGTCATTCATTCATTCAACAATTTTTAAACTACATTCATAAATCATAATTGTGATTAATTGAGCTTCTAAACTACATTAATAAATAATAATTTACCAATTTAATTTACCCATAATTTACCCATGTAATTTAAATTTCTTACCTATATGAGATTTAGGCGTAAAGGATTGAGGATGGGCGAGTGCGGAGTGGCGACGCCGGATGGCCGACGGCGGCTGAAGGCGGCTGGACGGCGGTGAGAGAGACTGATGGCGAGAGAGAGAGAGAGAAGCAGTAGTGTGTGACAGTGTGAGTGAGAGGCAGAATGGAGGGGGACGACTTTTAATTCATTAACTTTCTAACTTATCACTTATGTAAAGTGAAATCATATATTTAGCCCCAAATTATTTGAAATTCCATATTAGCCCCCACTATAAATAAAAATTATATATTATTTGTAAACTCTTTCGGTTTTCGGTTCGGTTCACCGAATCCCAAAACCGAAATCGAAAATCTTTAAAAATAAAAATCGAAACCGAACCGAGGGGAGGGGGGATTTAATAATTTGAGGGGGGGGGGCATTAATGTAATTTAAAAATTAAAATTTTAAAATATACTTATATTAAATATATATATATATATTTCAGGGGGGCATTGCCCCCCCCCCCCCCCCCGAAAGACATATATGTCCGCCCCTATATATATATATATATACTGGTGAGATATTGCCAAGTCTAAAGTTCTAGAGTCGTGTATATGGGAAGATGGAACAAATTAGTTTCCTTTTTTTTTTTGGGGGGGGCGGTGGCCAAGGCCCAGGCATGAGGGAGGATGGAGATTACATTGCAGGACAAATATGTCAAAGGGAGCATTTTTGCTCTGGCATTAGGAGATTTGCTCTGGCTTTATCACTAGCCTTAATTAAATGGTTGGACTATTTAATTAAATAAGGAGTTAAAAATTAAATCAAGTTGGATAAAATTTCTGGACTCCAAAGGTAAGAAGGGGCGTGTGGGGGATGAAAGGGGAGAGGAAATTTAATTCCTCTCCAAGTTTTGATCAAGTTGGAATCAAGGATATATTTAGGAGAGAGAAAAAAGGAACAAGTTAGCTTACAAGCTAAGTTTCTTGTTTTTAGAAAACTCATTAACAAAGATTGTTTAGGTTTAGTTGAAAGTCAAATCTTGAAGATTTGATTTCATCTTGACTTCCAAGTAAACTAAACCTAGGAGTTTTTCTATAAATATGTGTGTTAAAACACACACACACACACACACACACTTTATTTTCTAGTGAAATTTCCGTCCACCTCAAGAAGAAAAAAAGGAAAATTTTGTCTTCTTATTTTCTCCAAGAAATCTCCCCCTTCACTCATATTTTCTTGACAAGGTTTTGCTCATGTGTTGAGATTAACCTTTCACCATATATTCCTACCTTCATATATAAGCTTAGACTAGATCTAAAATAAATTTATTGGCTAGCACCACAATATATTTATTGGGAATTATACGGAGGTGTGGATACATCTTAGAGGCGAGACGATTGGATCACTTGAAGATACAAGGAACAAATCGGAGCTCGGATTTTTGAGGGAGGCCGACGGTTTCTTTGAAGATTCGAGTCAAGGAAGTATTTGTTTGGGTTGATAAGATTAGAAACTTGTACGAGGAAAAAAGCGCAAAAGGTATTTCGGGTAGTTTAGTTTTTCTCATTTTTATTAGCTCAATTAAACCGGCCATGTAATCCTGTTTCGGGGTTGTTGTAAAAAATTTAAATTCCGCTGTGCTAACCTACCTCGGAGATTATCCAACCCAACAGTGGCATCAGAGCCTGGTTAGTTTAATCGAACTAATTTATGTGATTTATTATGCTTTATTTATTCTTCGTAAAAATAAATTGAAATTATGTTTAAATCAAGATGCCTTGAGTTATTATAAATTGAATTTAGTTTGGGATTTAATTGTATAAAAATTTGGAATTTTTATGACAATTTTGGTTTAGCAAAAAATAATAATATTGGGTGACTTAGGTTGATGGTGAGTTTTTAGGATTTGAAAAACACGGGTGGTGGAAGAAATGGACGAACCGAAAGGTTTGAAAGTGGATTAACAACCCAGCTCGAGGTGGATTAATAAAATTTGGAAAAAGCCCACTGTTCTGCCCGAATCGCTGGACAAAACGGGCCAAAACAGCGCGTACAGTTTTGGGGCCCCATATGTCCAGCACGTGCTGTTCGCGAGCCAGGCCCACAGGTCGTACTGCCCAAGCCCAATCCAATTTTTCGGCGTAATTAAGATTTTAATAATTTCATATTTCTGAAAATTAGATTTTTGGAAATTATTATTTTCCTTGAAAAATAATTTTTGCGAAAAATCCAAATTATCCCATATAAATTGCAATTTATTTTGAACAAGAGGTAGGTAAATTTTGGATATCACATATTATGTGGCTTGGCATGATTTTATGTGATAGGATGAACCACGAGCCTAGTCTAATCTTTGGTTTTCGTTGTATGTAATTTCGATGGGTTGTAAAAATAGCCGGTTTGGCTTTTATTTTTTCTATCTTTAGATTAGTAGAATGTAATTAGATTATAGTCTATGTAATTGAAGATGAAGAAAGAAGATGGAAACAAATTGAAGACTTGTATGCAGTGGCGATCCATTATATAGTTTGGTTATTTTTATTTCTTAGAAGTCCAGCCCAATTTGGCTCAGTGGGTTGATTAAGTTAGGGCTCGAGGTGGTTCATCCTAATTTATCCCTTTGTGGATGGTTTATTTTTCTGTCTATATATATATATATGTGTGTGTGTGTGTGTGTGTGTGTGTGATGTGTTTGGAATGCCTACATAGGATAGAAAATTAAACAAGATAAATTTAATATGCAATGCCCTCCCAAGAAAATACTAGGCCTATATGGAATTGAAATTGGATTTCTCTTCCATGCCTTCCATCATAAGTGGCCACATGTGAAACGTCGTTGAGGCTAGGTAAATCACTTATATAATTGGGGATTAACTTAGTCGAGATAGGCTGTGATTGTCACTAAGCATAGAGATGCTATGTGGGATCTAATCACTCATTGTACACTCATATAATTGGGGCAATGAACTGAGAGGATTGACCATGGAATATTTCATGGGTTTGGCCTAACGTTGTGGTAGCATATTGGACACCAATATATTTCGGCCATATGTGAAAGACGAAGTAAAACAATCTTGAGAACCATCCAACGAGGTGGAAGGCCGGGGGAGGCTACTATCTAAATGGATCAATCACACTCATATAATTGGGGTGACTTGATTAATTTAAATAGATTTCAAGCCCACTAAGGGAAATTAACTTTTTCTCGAATTTCTATCCAGATGGTGGTGGAATTTAGAAAAATAGTGGAAGCCTTATACAATTAAACACCAAATTGTATAAGGGCTTTATTTTAGAATGAATGTTAATATATCTGCCTCAAAACCTTTGTAGATCATTAAGTAAAATGGCTAAGAATCCACTATATGCTATTCTTGAAACCAACAAATTAACCGGGCCTAATTATGCCAACTAGCTGAGAAACCTGAAAATTGTCCTCCAATCTGATAAGAGGGAGTACTTCCTAACAGCTGAACAGGCGAGGATAACTTCCGAGAGCACTGATGAAGATAGAGAGTATGCTAAGCTGTGGTGTGATGACAATATCCAAGTGCGATGTCTCGTTATGAATTCAATGTCTGACGAATTATAAAAGCAACATGAAAAGATGACACTTGCAAAGGATATTGTTAGTCATCTAGAAGAGCTGTACGGAACTAGGACTAGGACTTGGAAGGAGAGATATGCTATCTCCAAAGAGTTGTTTGGGTCAGAGATGACCGAGGGGTCAACCGTTGGGGACCACATCCTCAAGATGATCGATTTGATTAATAAGATGAGTGACTTGGACGTGGAACGCGATGGTGACCTGTGTGTCAATCTGGTGCTACAATAGCTTCCTAGGTCATATGACTAATTTATCATCAATTTCAACATGAACAACTTGAACGCCTCACTCGATGAGTTGTTGAACATGTTGATAACTGCTAAAACCACCATCAAGAAATAAAAGCCTATGCTACTTGTGAGTTCTTCATCTAAATCTAAGAAAGGAAAGAAGAGGAAGAACAAGACCAAAGAGCTAAAGGTACTGGTGGTGTGAAAAAGACAAGGAAAGGTAAGAAAGCTAAGTCGGATGATTGCTTCAACCGTGGAAAGCCTGGGCACTAGAAGAAGGACTGCAAGGAGCCACCGAAGGCTCAAGGTATGTTCTTTGTTGAAGTTAACATTAGTGTTAACAATGCTTCTTGGATACTTGACATAGGGTGCAGTATTCACCTTTGCAATGATTTGCAGGGGATGGTAAGAGGCAAGGCGCTAAGTACAGGAGAGATGACCCTGAGGATGGAAAATGGAGCAATGGTTTATGCCAAGACCATAGGGACCGTCCACTTAGCTTTAGGGAGTAGGCTTTTGATTTTAAATTCGGTCTATTTTGTACCCGAGATAAAAAATAATATCATATCCCTTCCGGTTTTGGATAGAGAAGGATATCATTTTTAGTCAAAGATGAATCCACCATGGGTATTTGATTTCCACTGCATTTTTATGTACAAAACCCAACAATGGTATCAGAGCTAATCTCTAATTTTCGTATTTAATCAAATACGTGATTTTATGTGTTTTTCGTGTTTTTGAAAAGCATGATGAATATGATGAATTTTATGATTTTAAACCATAATTGTTCTGCGTTTTTCTTGGATATTATTGCATGATGATATAGTATAATTGAAAAATCGATTTGTGTGAGAAAACGGGGTTGAAAATCTCGGGGAATTGTGTGATACACATGATGTGCGCACATCGGGTGACCCTGAGCCACCCGATGCCCGCGACCACGCCCCCCTGCAACTGGGCGCACGGCCTGGCTCACATGAGCTCGGGTTTTTCGCTCGGGTCGAGTTAATTCCGGGTCTAATATTTAATAAATGGGCTTTGGGTTATTTTAAGGGAAAATTGCATAACATACCCCTGTGAAACATGAAATCTGCACGAAACCCACCTGTGTTAAAAAAATAGGCTAATATACCCCTCTGTTATCTTGTAGTTTGCATACTCTCCCTTTCCGTTAGTATATGCTAACGGCGTTAATATTTTGTACAGTTTGACCGTTATACCCTTCAATTTTATATTTTTTATTGCCAATCATTAAATGTTTTGTAAATTATGTTTTATATTTGATTATTATTTATATTTTGTTCATTATGTTTTATATTTAATTCAAAAAAATCCGAAATAACAAGAAAAATCAGGAAAATTCAAGAGAAAATTAGAAAAAAAATTAATTAAGCTTTATGTTATTCTATTTTCCCCAAAAAAAGATTCAAAAAAATAAAAAAAATTGGCAGAATTAGAAAATATCAGAAATTATTTTAGAAAATTTATCGAAAAAATCTAAAATTCATCAAAATCTAAAATTTCAAGGGAAAACAACCTGAAAATCAAAATTAATTTCAAAAAATTCAGAAAATAGTAAAAATAGAAAAAAAGTAGAAAAAAATTCAAAAAATCAGAAAAATTCAATGAAATTTGAGGTCGATTATTCTCCTGGAAGAATCGAATTTCGGATTTTTGTGTTGTGAATTTGCAAAGAGAGATTAATGGTGGTTTTCTGCAAAAACCCTAGCTTTCTCTCTCCATCTCTTCGGATTTTTTCTCTCTGGAGATGTGTGTGTATATATAGGGGGGGATTGGTGAATATTGATGAAGGGGGTAAACTGGAGTGCGAATTGAAGAGGCGCGCTGATTTGACGGCGGCTGTGGTGGTTGTGTGATTTGACGGTGGCGGTGGTGGTAAATCTGGAGTGAGAGCAAGCGGTGGCGGGGTGGTGGGTCATGGGCGGGGGTAGTGTCGATGGCGGCCCATTGCAGGTTGGTGGTGCACATCGGTGGTGTGAGTTGAAGTGGGTTGGGGGGTTGCTGTAGAGACGGGATGAAGAAGAAGGAAATGAAGGGGAAAAGGAAGGAAAGAAAAAAGAAAAGAAAAGAAAACGAAAGAAAAGGAAAAAAGGAAAAAGAAAAGAGTGAGGGAGAAAAGAAAAAAGAAAGAAAAAGGGAAAGAAAAAGGAAAATAGGAAAAGGGTATTTTAGTCAATTATACTTCCATTTTAACTTTTAAAAACCCTAAAATACTTCCCACTTTGCACAAACCGCGCGTGAAAGCTACTCTCCGTTAGTTTCTAACGAACGGGGGTTTTCTTGCAGGGTTTTCAAAAACACAGGGGTATATTAGGCTATTTTTATAACACAGGTAGGTTTCATGCAAGTTTCGTATTTCACAGGGGGGTTTTATGCAATTTTCCCTTATTTTAATTATCAGGGTGGGTCAAAAGGATGATGATCCGGATTTTAATCAAATAAAGCCAAATTGATTTAATTAAATTATTAGACATTTAATAAATTGGTTTTGGGCCAAACTCGTTAAATTTGAATGGGCCAATGGATGGTGATTTAAGTTTGATGAAATCGAGCCCAATTAGTTATAATTAATTTATTTATTTAAATAATAAATTCTCAATAGATGGTTTATTATTATGAAATTGAATAAAATTTGGAATTTTATTGGAAGAATTAATTAATTGGACTAATTAATCATTATCTTAATCACCAATAAAATTGCTTTATTTATCGAGAGCATGTATTATATGATGGTGACATTATTCATGGGCTTAGGTTTTCTTTTGGATGTATTTTCTTTTTTATGGGTTGTAAGGGCCGGATTTGAGCCCAATGTTTTTATCCTTAGAATTATGTATAGGATATCAATATTCTTATGTAATAGAAAGAACTAGAATAGGCCTTGAAGAAGAAGACGATCCAAAAAGGAAAGGTGCTCGGAGCCCAACAAGAAGAATAGTATAAGTTTTTTCTTTTTCCTTTTGATGGTCCATTGGCATGGGCCCTCTAGAAAAGTCCATGAATATATGTGATGTTTTATAACTTTCGATGCATGTTTCATTAGATGTAAGAATGCATGGAAAATCCAATCCTGCGCTATAAAAATGATAATGTGCAAAGTGAGACATCATTAAATGTTTAGAACATTAATTCTCCCAAACAAAATGATACTAAGTTTTAAAAGGGGTGCTAGGCGTCCAATCCCTCCACTAAGCTTCATGAAATCAAGAATTGAATCTGATACATGGCATCTTCCCAGGAAGTGGGGGTCATATATTAAGAAGCGATTCTGAGATTTCATAAAATGCATTAGATGCCTTAATCGAAACATATTTCACCCCAAATATCGTTAAAGGGTTGCAAGGTGAAATTCAAATGTTAGATTAAAAGGTGTTAGTGGGAATGAACTTAGATAGTCCACGAACCTATATATTGTTAAAAGGTTGCGGTTTTGATGGATTATGGGAAAAGAAGATTGGACTGTCTGTTGAATAGATTGATGTTAGGCATCGCTTTAATTAAGTAATGGACCAAATATCGTTAAAGGGTTGCCATCCATTACATTGATTAAAGAAATCAATCTCCACTACGAAGTAGCACACAACGATCACTTCCGATTTTCACAGTGGGAGTGTGAATCTCAAAAAATGTAGTGGGAGCCAAGTCATAAATTGAAGTCCTTGATTTTAACTTGGTTATAGTTTAGTTACAATCATCTCAATCAAGTCTGGTTTATTTTCTGCAGTTATAAATTGATTTATCTCTCTCAAAACAAAATGACAATCAACCCACTTTCTGTTTTACTCGAAAAGAACATCCTTAGCGAACCCAACTACGTGGATTGGCTAAGGAACTTGAGAATTGTTCTCAACATGGAGTCCTTGGGATACGTGTTGGACACAGACATCCCTGCTCCGCCTGCCAGAACACGTGCCAACGAGGAAGAAGTGGGTACATGCTTGGCTCGATGACAAACGAGCTTCAAAGGTCCCACGAGAAGATAACCTCGGCAAGGGCAATCTTGGCACACTTGGTCGAGCTCTATGGTGAGCACAGCCGCACTGCAAGATATGAAATATCTAAAGAGCTCTTTGGAGCCAAAATGAGAGAGGGTGAGAAGGTTGGGGATCATGTCCTCAAGATGATCGCGAGGATCGAGAGATTGGAGGCTCTCAATTTTACAATGAACCCACAACTTCAAACGGGTCTCGTTTTGCAGTCTCTTCCTGATTCCTTATCCCAATTTATCATGAAGTTCATTTGCAACGAGATTGAATGCAACTTAGCTGGGTTACTGAACAAATTAACTACTGAACCATCTCAATTGAAGCCCAAGGGAAAGGAAACTGCACTGGTTGTCTCCTCTGTACCCCAAAAGGGCAAGAACAAGAAGAAGAAAACCAATAAGCAGCATGGTGAGCTTGGAGCTTAGGTTGGTTTCGATAAGAACAAAGGGAAAGCTCCTGTGAATCGCAAGCGTAATGGGCCAAAGAAAACAGAAAGATGCCTACACTGTAGTGAGCTGGGACACTGGAGAAGGAAACAAGGTATGGAACTTTATGTTCACGAAACTTATTGTTCTATGACCGTTTTCTCTACATCTTGGATTCTTGATTCTCGAGTTATTGCTCACATTTGTTGTATGAATCAGGACCTGGTGCGAGGAAGGAAGCTGGACAGTGATGAGGTCAAGATAAGAGTAGGCAGTGGGTAGAGCGTTGCAACTACTAGAATTGGATCTACCTCATTACTTTTAAATTCTGGACATTTATTATTTCTGGATAATGTTTTGGTTTTGCCCAATGAGCTTAAAAACATTGTTTCAATTCCCGTTTTAGTTAAGAATGGCTATACTTCCCATTTTATGGATGAACATTGCAACATTTATTATGGTAATAAATTAGTTGGCTTTGCTTCTTTAGTAAATGGTTTGTATTAACTTAATGTCCAAAATGAGTGTTCTATAAATACTATGCCAAGGAAACGTGGTAGGCAAGGAATTAACCAAAGATTGATTTGGCATCTTAGACTAGGCCGTACCGGTGAACACAAAATTCGCAAAGTGGAGAAAGATGGATTAATAGGTCCATTGGGATTGAATCCCTATCCTACTTGTGAGTCTTGTCTCAAAGGCAAGATGGCTAGATCTCCCGTCACAGGGACTTTTCAAAGAGCCTCACAAATCCTAGGTTTAGTGCATATCGATGTTTGTGGACCATTTGGAGAAATGGCTCATGGAGGTTTCCTTTACTTTAGCACATTCACTGATGACCATTCTAGGCATGGTCTAGTGTACTTGATCAAACATAAGTCTGAATCCATTGACAAATTCAAGGAATTCAAGGTTGTAGTGGAAAATCAAACTGGACAACATATAAAAACACTTCGATCTGACTGAGGAGGAGAATATATGAGTGCAGAGTTTGATGAATACCTCAGAGAGAATGGTATAGTATTACAGCTCACACCTCCAGCGACACCACAGTTGAATGGAGTAGCCGAGCGAACGAATCAAACTAGTTTGAACATGGTTCGTTCCATGCTCAGCTACACTGACTTACCCATTTCACTGTAGCGTCACGCTCTCCTTATAGCTGTACACATTTTAAATAGATGTCCCTCCAAGTCCGTTCCTAAGACCTCTGTTAGGGAATTTCATGTTAGATGTTTTGATGATGACAAGATAGGATTTCATGTCAGACCCCAAATATAATGTAAGTTTCTGTTTTAATAGATCTATGTATAAGCGTTTGAAAGTATGTAATTTTTTATTAAGCTTGTAATTTTTATCTTTATAGATTTTAGACTAAGTATTAGATACCAAATCGCTAATAGAATTCTAGGTGAGTCTATTAGAGAAAAAGTTGAAGATCAGCGTCTGAAGTCAACTGAAGATGAAGATTTGTTCTTAGCGACTGTCAAACGCTAAAGGACTATTTCAGGATTCATGGATCAAGCGCTCAAAGCACTCTAGCGATATGTATCAGATTCACCTGAATTAAATCCTCAAGTCATGAAGGACTTAAATGCAATCATTCAACGGACATTTATTTTCAACGAGAAATAAATTCAAAAGCATTAAATGCCTGATAAGAGCATTAAATGTGATAAGCTATTATGATTTATGGACAAGCCACCTTTTTTACTAGACTGTCAGAACTTCATAGTTTATAGCTGCTCCCGTCCAATCGGAACCATCGAATTTTCAGGAATGTCAGAGAAAAGGTTGAATCACGCGCTGCGTGATAGGCATGCTCCCACATGTGTTCAACGGACAGATCCCAAGATTTGCCTATAAATACCCTACCTTCAGCAAACCAAAAAACAACAGAGATATATGTACATGCACAAGAAACTCTGCTGAAATTCGCGTTCAAAGAAAAAGCTTAGAAGCTCCATAGCCACAATCTTTCAAGCTTTTTATATACATTCCAGACAGTCACAAATATCTCAAATCTCTTCCAAAGAAGAAACCTAAATTCTTACTGAGATATTCCAAGTTGTTTGATCTTTCCAAAAACAAACAAACCCTTGTGATAAAATCCTCAACCTTTCCTCTGAGTGAGAAAGTTGTTGATACCCCTTACAGGCAGTATTTCTGAGTGAGAGAAGCTTGTAGAAGATGATCTTCATTGGTGCTGACATCTGTGTGATCAAGGAGCCCGAGATCATTTTCACCTATTTTACTATCTTGTAGAAGATTCTGTGTGATTCTTAGATAATCATATTAGTAAATTCCCTCCAAGTGAAAAATGAGAAGAAGGACGTAGCTGGGATTACATCACCCAGTGAACCTTACAATTTCTTGTGTCATTTACTTTAATTATCGTCTTGTTTTACATTATATTTTATTCTTTGAAAAAGACAAGCTAATTTGCTAAGCGACTATTTAACCAAAACGAACGCTAAAGCTTTAAAATTATTTCCGCTGTGCTAACCCTGATTAAGTGATCTAAGAGTTACCCTACTTTGGTAAATTGCTAAAATCACTAAGTCTAAGTTATCTTTACTAAAGCTTCTGACCTAAGCGTTCAGTTGCCTAAGCGTTCTAACCTTTAAAAGTGATACGAAATTTTTGAAGTCGAAAAAAACTTCAGGGTCTATTCAACCCCCCCCCCCCTTCTAGACCTTTTCGTATGCCACTTGGGACCACCAAGTGGTATCCAAGCGGTTGAATTAGAAACCTAAGAGTTTCCGAGCGTAACTGCTTGTTTAGATCCATTTTTCTAAAACTTAGTCGCGTTAAATTTTCTCCTAAAACATCTCATTATGGCTTCTAACAAAAGGCCTAAGTTGGTAGAATCAAACTATGATTCTTGGAAACTTAGAGCATTCGCTTATTTATGCTCTTGCAATAATGAAATGTGTGATGTGTTTATAGATGGACCCATTAAGATCATGAAAGTGATAACTCGTGCACCTGGAGCTGATGAAGCCACTTCAAATGTATATGTCCAGAAACCGAAGTTAGAATGGACGCCTGATGATCGAAAAAGAGCAAATCTAGATAATGTTGGACGAAGTGCACTTTACTCAGCGTTAGGAGATAATGAGGCATTGTTCAACAAGATCAAGCAATGTAAAACTTCCAAAGAAATATGGGATAAGTTGGCTATAGTGTGCGAAGGCTCAGCACAGGTGAAGGAGAACAAGCTTTCCATAGCCATGCAAAGATTTGAACATTTCAAGATGCAACCCAACGAGACGCTAGAACAATTGGACACAAGATTTACTATGCTCATTATAGAGTTAGCGTCATTAGACAAGGAGTTGACTAACAAGGAAATGGTGAATAAGATTTTCAGAAGTCTTCCAAGCAAGTATTTGATTAAAACTGTTGCTATGAGAGAATCACAGACATTGGAGAATCTTACTCCAGAACATGTTTTTTCAGAGTTAAAGGCATTTGAGTTCGAATTGGGTGAAGTCAGCGACACATCGACTGAATCAGGAGCTTTAATCGCTACTACCAAAAGTAAGGGTAAAGCGGTTAGTGAGGTTAAATCAACGGAATCAAATGAAGAAAAGGAAATGGCTTTATTGGTCAAGAAACTCAAGAAATTTCTAAGATATGAAAAGAGAAATCCTATTAGACAAACTTCATTTCAAACTCCTCCCCCAGCACCTGCTCCAGCGCCTCAGTATCAAGTGCCAGTGTACTCTGCACCTCAACCAATTGCGACAGTTCCTTATCAAGCGCCTACAACTCCTACTCAGAATCTCTCAGCGCCAGTCACTTCCAAGCGATTAACCACTGAACAGAAAATGAAAACTAATTTATGCTATAATTGCAGGAAACCAGGGCACTACCAGGTAAATTGACCTTATCCAAATGTGTCTAAGCCCACAAGGCAAGATTATGCAGATATAAACCAATCCAGGAGCAACCTTCGCCAACAAGGATTGGTAGCGGAATCTGAACCATTCTCCAGACCTGAACAGGATTTGGAATCATCAGATGAAAGCAGTGATGATGAGCCTACAAGCGACTCAGCGTTGATTTGTCTCATGGCAAGAGATGATTAAGCGTCTGACGACTCGCTACCAGAGGTAACCACTGAATTATCTCATCCTCTTTCTTATGATGAATTACTTGACAAAGTTAATGAATATTATAAAGATTGATAAGATGCCGCCAAAATATATCAAAATGATCTCGCTATTATCTCATCACTCACAAGAGACAAAGTAACGCTCAAAGCAGAGTTGAAAGTTCAGCAACAATGCATTGAGAAGAACCAATCACTTGAGAGTGAGATTATTCAATTAAAAAGCGATTTTGATATAATAGTCAAGAGAGAAGCTTATCTGATCGCTAGACTTGCCAAATTAGAGCAGCTCGTCTCATCATTATCAAAAGCTTCAAGAAAGTTGGATGATGTGACTGAAGTAACAAGAATGTTTGGTGAAAAGACCGGTTTAGGATGCAATAAATTCGGTAAGCAACCAAATAAATCTAATATTATGGCAAACAACAACGGAAAGGGTGTTTTCTTTGTTGAAGAAGGTTCACAAAGTCAAACGCTAAATGAACCAAGCGACAATGGTACAAGGCCAAATGAGAAAGTTAAAGCTGACTCAGGCAAGGGTAAGGCAAAGGCAAGTTATTCACAAAGAAAGGTTCATCCAAACGCTCAAAAGGCTAAGGATAAACCTAACCACTGTGAATCAAGCGCTAAGCGTCTAGCATCAAAAATACAACCCAAGCCTGCTCCAAGGAAATACCAGCGTCAATATCCAAGACAATCAAGATCATACTATCGATACTATGATGATTATGATTATGACTATGATTATGATTACTATTATAATTGAGGATATTATTATACACCCAAAAAGCACACACAACACAAGGTGAACGAAAAGCACACACAACACTATATGAAACCTAAGAAGGCCAGTATTCCTAAAATGAAGACTAGGCAAATATGGGTTCCTAAAGTTTTAATTCAAACTAAGGTTACTAACGTTGAAGGACCTAAGACAACATGGGTACCTAAGAAGAATTAGAACTGTCCTTTAAATGCAGGTACTTAAAGCCAACACTAATACTTCAGTTTGGTACAATGATAGTGGATCGTCAAGACACATGACGGGTTCCAAAGATCTCCTAGTCAACTATCAAGCTACCAACGGTCCTCAAGTTATATTCGGTGATAACTCCAAAGGTAAAACCAAAGGCATAGGTATCATGCATAAGGGGAACATCATGATCAGTGATGTATATTATGTTGAGGGTCTTAAGCATAATTTGTTAAGCATTAGTCAATTTTGTTATAAAGGCTTTGAAGTAAAATTTTCAAGCGACTTTTGCTATGTTAATGACGCTAAGACTAAGTCTACTAAATTAAGAGGTAAAAGAACAAACAATGTGTATTTAGTGGATTGGGATTCTACAATTGATAACAACCCCACATGCTTTGTTGCTAAAAGTCAAAATGAATTAGGTTGGTTATGGCATCGAAAAATGAATCACCTCAACTTTAAGGCAATCTCTCAGTTAATATCGCTAAATCTTGTAGAGGGATTACCTAAGGGTTTCTTTCAAAAGAATCGCTTATGTGATGCATGTTAAATGGGTAAACAAGTTAAATCATCTTTTAAGAAGAAACCATGCCTATCTACTTCTAAAGTTCTTGAACTATTGCATCTAGATTTGTTTGGTCCTATTCAAATCATAAGTGTTAGTGGTAAAAAGTACTCGCTAGTAATAGTTGATGATTTCTCTCGCTATACATGGGTAGAATTTCTAGCGACCAAAGATGAAACCAGTGTTAAGCTCACATCGCTAGTTCGTCAATTACAAACTTCAAAAGATTTAAAGGTGACAAGAATTAGAAGCGATAGAGGAACTGAGTTTACTAACCAATTTGTTGAGAAGTTTTGTATAGATCTTGGAATACTTCATGAGTATTCTGCTCCAAGAACACCTCAACAGAATGGAGTTGCCGAGCGACGAAATAGAATTACTTAAAGAAGCCGCTAGGACGATGTTAGCAGAGTCCAAGCTGCCTTAAAGGTTTTGGGCTAAAGCTATCAGTACCACTTGCTACACTCAGAACCGGTGTATGATCAACAAGCAACATAGCAACATGAGAAGACTCCATATGAGTTGTGGAAGGGACGTAAGCCTAACGTTTCATATTTTCATGTATTTGGTTCAAAATGTTTCATTCATAACAATGGATCTCACAGCCTAAAGACATTGGATCCTAAAGCGGATAAGGAAATTTTTCTAGGCTATGCCAAGAATGGAAAGAGTTTTCGCATCCTAAATCAAATCAAAGGTTGAAGAATCCATTCATGTTATGTTTGATGATGCTAACCAAGAACCAAGTAAGTTAATCCTGATGATGTAGGAATTGAAGATCTTGCCCAACAAGTGTCACAAATCAATCTTGGTGATGATAGTGATGATGAGATCTTTGTGCCCATTCCTAAGGCTACTCGTGAGGTTACAAATGATGATAATGTCAGAATCGCAGATGATCATGAAGAGAATGATCATCAAGAGCAAATTGGAACTATGAATAATGCAGCGACTACGCCAAAGACCAATGAAAGTCAAGCGATTGATAACCGAGAATCTCTCAACCCGTTCCAACCAGATCGTAAATGGCTTAGAGATCATCCACCAGAGCTAGTAATTGGAGATATTGAATCACCTGTTAGAACTAGGTCTGCTATAATTAATAAGGCCATGTTCGCAAGTTTCTTATCTCAAATGGAACCAAAGAAAGTGGATGAAGCGCTCAGTGATTCAAGTTGGGTAGAAGCTATGCAAGAGGAGCTTAACCAATTTGAGAGAAACAAGGTTTGGACGCTAGTACCAAGACCAACTCATCAAGGAGTTACTGGGACTAGATGGGTTTTTAGGAACAAGATGGATGAAGATGGCATTGTAATAAGAAACAAAGCCAGATTAGTCGCTCAAGGTTATTGTCAAGAAGAGGGTATTGATTTTGATGAGATGTATGCCCCAATAGCCCGTCTTGAAGCGATTAGGATGTTCCTATAGTTTGCCGGATTCAACAAATTTACAGTATACCAAATGGACGTGAAGAGTGCATTCGTGAATGGTAAACTCCAAGAAGAAGTCTATGTGGAGCAACCACCAGGATTCATCAACAACCATGACAAAAGTATGGTCTACAAATTGGATAAGGCACTCTATGGCCTCAAACAAGCACCAAGAGCATGGTATGACACTCTCTCTATCTTCCTTATAGGTAAAGGCTTTTCAAAAGGCAGCGTTGACACAACGTTATTTAAAATTACCCATAATGAAGATATTCTCTTAGTCCAAATCTATGTTGATGATATTATATTTGGTTCTACTAATAAGTGATTGTGTGAGAAATTTTCAAAAATGATGCAAGAACAATTTGAAATGAGCATGATGGGTGAATTAACTTTCTTCTTAGGATTACAAGTTAAACAACTCCCTAATAGAATATTTATAAACCAAGCTAAATATACAAGAGATATGATTAAGAAATTTGCTATGGAAAATGCATCATCTTCAAAAATTCCAATGAGCCAAACGCTTAAGCTAGATAAAGATGAAAGTGGGAAGAAAATTGATATCACTAACTATAGAGGTATCATTGGATCACTTCTTTACCTTACGGCCAGTAGACCTGATATTATGTTTTCGGTATGCATGTTTGCACGCTTTCAAGCTGATCCTAGAGAGTCACACTTAAATGCTACCAAGAGAATCCTTAAATACCTAAAGGGCACACAAGATGTGGGCTTATGGTATCCACGGGACTCTCCTTTTGAACTAATTGTTTATTCAGACGCAGATTTTGCAGGATGCAAAATAGATAGAAAAAGTACTAGTGGTACATGTCAATTTCTAGGTGATAGACTAATTTCGTGGCATAGTAAGAAACAACAATCCATAGCGACTTCTACCGCGGAGGCAGAATACGTAGCCACTGGGAGCTGTTGTGTGCAAATTCTTTGGATGAGGCAACAACTTAGAGATTATGGAACAATCCTAGGTCCTACCCCAATCCATTGTGATAACCAAAGCGCTTTAGCTATGACCCAAAATCCTGTCCTTCACTCTAGAACCAAACACATTGACATTCGATACCATTTCCTGTGTGATCATGTTCAAAAGAAAGATATCTCCATGCACTTCATTGGAACTGACAATCAGTTGGCAAATACCTTCACCAAAGCGCTCAACGAACAACATTTTCTCACTTTGAGAAGTGAATTAGGTATGATCGATTTAAACGCTTAAATTATAAAGCATCATATTTATAGGCATACAATTTAGGGGGAATCCACTTTATGTTTTTGTCTAAAGCGTTTGTCAAAAATCTGAAATAAGTCATCAATTTTAGGGTGAACTTTAAAATTGTACTTGTCTCAATATATAAAGCGACTGTGATCAAAACTAACTTTCAAAATTTTTATTCATTGATCACTAGCGCTTATCTTTATGCATGACAAAACTCAATCTCATGAAAATGTCTTTTATAAATTCAAGTGATTGATTTTATTTCTAATAAGAAATTAAATTTTGTTCTCAAAAAGACTTCAGCGTTAAAAAGATTCCCACTTTAACGCTTAGTGAATTTCTCTAAAAATCATGCATAGTTTTCATCGCTGAAAGTAACGTGTGGATAAGTCCAAAAGATCAAATTTGACAACTGCTCACACGTGCTTATCACATCAAACTGACGGTTAATGATTCCTATCTAAAAACTAGGCGGTTCAGTAACTGCATCAGTCTGAGTACGTGTCAGTGTACTATCAGGTGCGTGCATTTCACGCTGAAAGTTTAAAATTCAAACTTTTTCAAAAGTAACTGCGGATCAGAAAAACTTTATATTTCACAGTAGTTAACCTATTTTACCGCACTTTTTGACATCCGTATTTATGTGTAAACGACTCAGTTTTCTTTTTGTCATTAACTTCTGTACACGTGTCATTCATCTACCAGTTGAGAAGTTATTTTTGCCTTCTATTTAAACAATTCACAACCTTTACAGTAAAACTTTATCACTTCCAAATCTCTTCTACTGTAAAAGTTATCTCTCTAAAGCAAAAAGAACATATTTTTCTCTCCTCTTCCGAAGCTTTTCAATTTCATGAATGGCACCCAAATCGTCCAAATTGGCTGCCAAAAAATCTTCCAAACCAAAGAAACCAGTCACTGTTAACGCCAATTTTCTTCTTAACTGGGACTATCTCTTCGATAACCAGAAATTCCCTCTCCGGACTGTTCTTCCACTTGTCCAAGAGTCCGGTTTACGTGCTATGATAACTGCCATTTTCAACTTCTTTGAGGAAGAAACCCTCTTTTTCTTCAAGAACGCAAAAATCTCCGACGACGGAAACTCCATTTCCTGCGTCTTCCCCTTCGCCCGTGAGACCTTTGTCCTCACCCCTTCTCTGATTTCATCTCTACTAAATTTGCCAATCGATGGTGCTGAAGTTGAAAGTGTAACTCTTGGGGATGCTACTAAGGTCTGGGCACTGATAAAGAAAGTGTAACCCAATTTCAAGAAAAACGATATGAAGGGTGAATATGTCATTCTTGCGGACATATGCGCCAAAATGATCGAATGCAGAAAGGGAAGCTTCGATAAGGTTACAAACCTTCAATACAAGATGATGGTGGCCATTCTGACCAAACTGAAGATAAATTGGTCGCTTTACATTTTTAATCGCTTCAAGGCAGCGATGGCCAAATCAGTAAACCCCAAGCCTTACGGGATTATTTTAAGTCGAATTCTTACCGCTAGCGGTTACACCAATTCCGCTGGAAAGAAGATCCCAGTGCTCAAATTTTATGGAAAGAAGATGATCAGCGAACTGCTCCAACCAAGAAAATGAGGTGGTGCAGCGTTTCCCAAAGAAGAGCGTGAGCGACTTCTTGCCGAAGGAGTTGTTCGCAGTGATGATGAAGAGCAAGCGACTTCGTCTTCATCATCATCTTCATCGGAAGAAGAGGTGGTGGTTAAGCGACCCAAACAAAAGATCGTTGTTAAGGTCGCTGAGCCAACCAAGCCAGCAAAGAAGCAGAAGCCGGAGCCCAAGAAGAAACAGAAGTCTCCCTCTCCTTCTCCTAAATCACCTTCTCCCCCTCCAACATTTGTCTTCCATGTAAACGAAGAAGAAGAAGTAGAAGAAGAAGAAGTACCACTAGCACGCAGGCGTACTCCTGCAGCATCAACAAGCGCTCCAGTCGAGCCAGCGCTTAAAGACTCGGCGAGTGTTCCTCCTCCTTCTTCAGACCCTGTTCCTGAATCTTTTCCTGTGCGTAGAGCCACTACTCTTTCTGAGAAGGCTGCTCGTTTTCAGGGTAAGTACTTGTGAAAAATAATGTATTTTATCCTTTCCTCGTTAAGTTTTCTTTTCTAACGCTAGGATAAAACCTGTTTCAGCCGAAGTTGACGCGGATATTCAAAATGCTCTTAACACTCTTGAGTCTTTGAATATACCTATTCGTGTTGATCCCCTCACTTCTTTTCTCGATTTAGATCCTGTTGAAGAGGTCGCGGAGCCTGAGGAAACTGTACCAAATGTTGAAACAGATCAAGCGACTAACAAAGTCGATGATAGTCCTCAGGGTAAGCGTTGTAGTATTTTTTATTATTTCTACTTGGTAGAAATTTTGCTTGCTTTTCTCAAACGCTTACATGTATCATCTCATGATGCACCTTCACCTTCAGAGGTTCCCATTGAAGTAGATGTTGATATGGCAACTATTGTGGATATAGCTAAGGAAGTAGCTCAAGACCTCCCTGACGCTGACACATCACCAGTCAGTGAAGCGACTGAGCATGCTGAGCGGTCGATAGAATCCCAACAGAGTCTATTGCTTTTGTCCCTACTCCAACTGGATCTCTTCCTCGTGTCATCGATTTCTTTCCTCGCGGATATTCTTCCAAAATTGAATTTTATTATGCCGCTAGAGAACGAGACACCCAGATCCTTGCTGAATCAGAAATCAGATTTCAAATCACTCTTCATCGGCCTGATGTTTCCAATTCTGATAAATTTGAATTCTTCGAGCGATTCGCCGACCTTGGTCTCTACAATATGGAGCGTCTTCATTCTCGCCTTGAGTATATCCGAAGACCTGCGTTCAACAGAACAGAATTTGACGAGAAGCGATTTAATTTCACCGATCGCTCTGATGAGTCCTTTTATCCCTTGCGCCAGAATGAGATTGTCATCAAGAATCCCCATATGGGTGATTGGTTAAAGAATCCAGACGAAGAAATTCTCAACAGGATCGGATACTCTGCCTATCCCAAAATCGTTAAATCTCCTCAGAATGTTCTCTCTCCTAATTCACTCAAGCTTTGGAAAGGAAAAGGACCAGTAGTTGTTGAGCATCCCAATCCTGTCAACTCGTGGATAGACGATGAAGCCCGAGAATACCTTGCAAGATTATGGGCTGAGGATTACGATGAAGAAACTGAACGTTTTGAGAGATTCCTTGCCGCTAGAAAAGATCAAAAGAAAGCCGACAAGCTTGGCAAGCGATGGATGATGGACACAGCTAGATGGGCTGAAGAGTTTGTTTTACACTTCTATACTCTTGAAGAATTCGTGAGATATCCATTCCTTTTTGAATTTGGAATTGAGTACAGACGCCGAGGGTTTGCTACCTTTTTACTTCATCAGCATCAGCACATTACCGGAAATGTTAGCGATCTGCCAGGATACAGGTAACCTATCGAGAGCTACATTCGTCAACAACTAGCCTTAGTTAGTCAAGGCGGACGCTATGTGTTTCACCCTCGTCAAGCGTTTGTTCAGCGTATCTTTCCAGATTTGAACGAAGAAGCCTCCACCAGTAAACAACCGCTTCTTCCAGGACAAAGTGAAATTTTTGTCGATGTTTCAAAGGAGCACGCTGAGTTTTCTGAACTCCACAGAGATAGAAGAGCAGTGATCGAAAATGCACAAGCGTTGGACATCACTTTCAACCACTATTCAGGGCTGAGCGACTTCCGAGGATACAATCTTCAGCCTATCCTCTTTTGTCAATAGAATATTCAAGTGGCCAAAATGATATCGCTGATCAGGCCAGTGGACCAGGAAGCAGCTCAAGCGCTGATGACATTTATTTGGGACTTCTACAATTCTTATACTTCAGGAGTTGATCTGCCAGAAGGAGTGCAACTTGCACTAAGCAATGAAGCACGCTAAGACGCTGTATTTTTCATCCCGCAGACAAACCTAATTAGTCCACGGCATGTGATGGAAGCCATTGGCCCACTCTGGGTCATTGCTATTGAAGAACTTTCTCCTTTTGTCCAAATAGTTGAAATAGTCGATTCTCCTACTGTGGATGACGCTCAGATTCCCGAGGCCTCTTTGCCAGACACTTCTAGCGCCCTAGTATTTGAGCCCCCATCAGTGATTGTAGATCCTTCCATGGAATAAGAGATAGAGGAAGTTCACGCTGAAATTGTTAAAGAGCCTGAAGAGCCATTTATCAGAGATAAAACCAAAGGTAAGGCTATAGTTTCTAGCTCTTATGGACTTATTCCGTCCCCTAAGCACCCCTCCTCCGACTCGGACTCGGATAATGATTCAGACGCTCGAGATTTCAGAATAGCAGTATGGAACTCACTTAACAACATTGAGGGTTCTTGCTCCAAGTTTTTGGATACAACAGATAGGCAAATCAGAATTATTTCTGATACTCGTAGCCGTGATATCTCAAACGCGGCTAACAAGAGCACAATCGCAATCATGGACAGCATCTCTCCTCTAATCGCTGGACTTTCCTCAGAATTCAATCGTCATCTAGCCCAGAGCGCTTCAGCTGATACTGAGAGGCACATTTCTTCAGATGCCGCTGCCCAAAGTATTGCTCAACAAGTCGTTCTACTTGTTGACGAAGTTCGGCTATTGAGCAGAGATATCGCTGATTTGAAAACCTCTTTTGCTGATGTCAAGAAGGGGGAAGAGAAAGAAAAGTCCAAGGCAATATCTAAAACAGATAATAAACACTGGCGATCAATGTTTGATGAAATAGCGAGCATAAAGAAAATGCTAACTAAAAAGAGAAAGCCAAGCTATTATCTAGGAAGGTACTTGCTCCCGTACTTGGACGTCAATTTTTTGGAATGTATGGGATTTCATCCTTATGCCGGACCGCTTAGACGACCTATCAACTGGAAACCATCCAACGACAGAAGACAAGATATCTATTACGATTTAATTCATGAACTTGGTATTCCTTCAAGGGAATGGGTGGACAGGCTGAAGGAACTAAATGAAAGTGCTAGACAACGAAGGCATGACTATGATGAACTTCAACATACAACCATGATAGACATTGACCGACTCCTAATTGACTTAGCAAATGAGATCTACCAAAAGGAAGAAAGCATAAAGCGACAGAAAAGATGAATGCTTTATTTTTTTTAATTATCTTATATTCAGTATAAATCATGTACGCTTATCTTTCTATATGAACGAATGGTTTATCGCTAAAACACCTTGTTGAGGCTAATCTAACTGTAGCTAACTTTACTAACTTTCCAAACGCTAACATATACTGATTTGGGCTTTTCTTTAAACTTTTAAATCTATAAAAGAGTTATAAGAGTTAAAAGTCTTGACATCATCAAAAAGGGGAAAATTATTATGAAATTTCATGTTAGATGTTTTGATGATGACAAGATAGGATTTCATGTTAGACCCCAAATATAATGTAAGTTTCTGTTTTAATAGATCTATGTATAAGCATTTGAAAGTATGTAATTTTTATCTTTATAGATTTTAGACTAAGTATTAGATACCGAATCGCTAATAGAATTCTAGGTGAGTCTATTAGAGAAGAAGTTGAAGATCAGCGTCTGAAGTCAACTGAAGATGAACATTTGTTCTTAGCGACTGTCAAACGCTAAAGGACTATTTCAGGATTCATGGATCAAGCGCTCAAAGCACTCTAGCGATATGTATCAGATTCACCTGAATTAAATCCTCAAGTCATGAAGGACTTAAATGCAATCATTCAACGGACATTTATTTCCAACGGGAAATAAATTCAAAAGCATTAAATGCCTGATAAGAGCATTAAATGTGATAAGCTATTATGACTTGTGGACAAGCAACCTTTTTTACTAGACTTTCAGAACTTCATAGTTTATAGCTGCTCCCCGTACAATCGGAACCAGCAAATTTTCAGGAATGTCAGAGAAAAGGTAGAATCACGCGTTGCGTGATAGGCACGCTCCCACATGTGTCCAACGAACAGACCCCAAGATTTGCCTATAAATACCCTACCTTCAGCAAACCAAAAAACAACAGAGATATACGTACATGCACAAAAAACTCTGCTGAAATTCTCGTTCCAAGAAAAAACTTAGAAACTCCATTGCCACAATCTTTCAAGCTTTTTATATACATTCCAGACAGTCACAAATATCTCAAATCTCTTCCAAAGAAGAAACCTAAATTCTTACCGAGATATTCCAAGTTGTTTGATCTTTCGAAAAACAAACAAACTCTTGTGATAAAATCGTCAACCTTTCATCTGAGTGAGAAAGTTGTTGGTACCCCTTACAGGCAGTATTCTGAGTGAGAGAAGCTTGTAGAAGACGATCTTCATTGGTGCTGACATATGTGTGATCAAGGAGCCCGAGATCATTTTCACCTATTTTACTATCTTGTTGAAGATTCTGTGTGATTCTTTGATAATCATATTAGTAAATTCCCTCCAAATGAAAAAGGAGAAGAAAGATGTAGCTGGGATTACATCACCCAGTGAACCTTACAATTTCTTGTGTCATTTACTTTAATTATCGTCTTGTTTTACATTATAATATATTCTTTGAAAAAGACAAGCTAATCTGCTAAATGACTATTTAACCAAAACGAACGCTAAAGCTTTAAAATTATTTCCGCTGTGCTAACCCTGATTAAGTGATCTAAGAGTTACCCTACTTTGGTAAATTGCTAAAATCACTAAGTCTAAGTTATCTTTGCTAAAGCTTTTGACCCAAGCGTTCTAACCTTTAAAAGTGATACGAAACTTTTGAAGTCGAAAAAGACTTCAAGGTCTATTCAACCTCCCCCCCCCCCCCCCCCTTCTAGACCATTTCGTATGACACTTGGGACCACCAACCCCATATGAGATATGGATAAATAGGAAACCAAGTCTTAATCATATTAAGATTTGGGGATGTCCTGCTTGTGTCAAGAAGAGTGAAGTGGACAAGTTGGAGGCTAGATCCTTAAAAGGGCATTTTGTTTGTTATCTTCATTCATTCTTGAATGAAGATGAGTTCATTCAAGAAGGTGCAGCAGGTAGAAGAAATGTTCTTGAAGAACAAGATGAAACTCCTGTGTATACATCTACACAGGAAGTAAGAATCGAACCTTCTGTATCACAACCACAACCGCGAAGATCAAGTAGGGTACCTTAACCTCCTGAGTGGTACGGATATCTACTGCAGAGAGAGACAAACCTCTTTTATGTATTAGAGGAGGGTCAAGGAGATGATCCCTCCACATATGATCAAGCGATGATGGATGTGGATTCCGCGAGATGGCATGAAGATATGCAAACAGAAATAAACTCAATGCATTCAAACCACGTATGGACATTTGTAGATCGGCCTGATGGTATTGTACCAATTGGGTGTAAATGGATTTACAAGAGAAAGATTGGTGTTGATGGCAAGGTTGACACCTATAAAGCCAGGCTCCTGGCAAAAGGGTATAGTCAAAATGAAGGAATTGACTATCAAGAAACCTTTTCGCCAGTAGCTATGATCAAATCTATAAGAATTCTATTTGCAATAGCAGCTCACCTTGATTATGAGATATGGCAAATGGATGTCAAAACTGCTTTTCTGAATGGATTCCTAGAAGTGGATATCTATATGGAATAGCCTAAAGGTTTTGTATCCGATGATGGTATCCATAAGGTGTCCAAACTTGAAAAGTTCATTTATGGACTCAAACAAGCATCTCGTAGCTGGAATCTACATTTCGATGAAGCAATCAAAGGATTAGACTTCATCAAAAACGAAGATGAGCCATGTGTTTATAAGAAGGTTAGTGGGAGCAAGATATCATTCCTTGTGATGTATGTAGACGACATATTACTGATAGGAAATGATATAGGAATGCTCACCACTGTTAAGAAGTGGATTTCGAGTACTTTCTCCATGGAAGACTTGGGAGAAGCTACATACATTCTAGGGATTCGAATCTATAGAGATTGAACAAATAGAACGATAGGGCTCTCTCAAGCCCTTTACTTAGAAAAGGTCCTAAGGAGATTTAGAATGGAAGACTCTAAGAAAGGGTTCCTGCCAATGAGTTAAGGAATAAAACTCTCGAAGACTATGTGTCCTCAAAGTGAGAAAGATAGAAAAGAGATAATCATTAATCCCTATGCACCAGCAGTGGGTAGCCTGATGTACGCAATGTTGTGTACACTACCTGACATTGCTTATGCTGTAAGCGTTGTTAGTCGATTTCAAGCAAACCCAGGCAAGGAACACTGGACAGTTGTGAAAAATATCCTAAAATATCTAAAAAGAACTAAGGATATGATTCTCATCTATGGGAGTGGTGACCTAAGAGTGGATGGATACACCGACTCAGATTTCCAATCAGATGTCGATGAACGGAAATCCACATCGGGGTTCATATTCACCCTCAACGGTGGAGCGGTGTCTTGGAAAAGTTCTAAGCAAAGCACAACCGCAAATTCCACCATAGAGGCTGAATATGTGGCTGCCTCTGAGGCAGCAAAAGAGGCTGTTTGGCTAAACAAAGTTTCTTGGAGAACTTCAAATGGTTCCAAGCATGGAGCTCTCGTTGCCACTTTATTATGAGAACTATGGAGCAATAACACAGGTAAAGGAACCAAGGTCTCACAACAAGTCCATACACATTGAGAGAATATATCATATCATAAGAGAGATCGTTGCTAGAGGGGACATATCTGTTCAGAAAATAGCCTCAGTGGACAACGTCGCTGACCCATTGACCAAACCATTGGCACAGGCGATGCTAGACAAACATCTTGAAAAGATGGGTATCAAATACCATAGCAAGTGGCATTGAGTGCAAGTTGGAGATTGTTAGAGTTATGCCCTCAAATGCCATAAGAGGATAGAATTATAGGGCATTAGTTTGTATCTAAACATTCTTGTTTTAATAAAAGGCTTTTGATGTTGTTTCTTATAGGCATTTGTAAGGTTTAAATAAACAACAATTAGTCCTTGATATTAAGGCGAACATTCTACTCCCTTTGGGTTAGGGAGAAAGGCACTAGAAGTGAATGAGCTAAATATCCTATGCAGTCATGAATGAGTGAGGTCAAAGACTTTGGCCAAAGCATTAGAGATACTTATGTTGGACATGAAAGTATACTCAGTGGCCTGAATTCATTATGAGCTGAGCATATAGTCAAGTCCAGTGAGTTTGACTAAACTATAACTCTCACTTGACCGGGATATATAAATAAAGGGTTTATACTCGTACGGTATTCACGGTGTGAAAGGTTTGGAATGATCTTATACATTCGTTCTCAATTGTACTACGATGTGGACCACGGGACTGGATAGGTGGTATCCACATCTTTTTTATTTTCTCCCAATTGCCTTTAGAGATGAATCTAAAGAGCCGCGCTTAAAGGAATTGTAAAGGAAAAATCATGGAATAAAACCTTGAGAGAGATCTATCGGTATTTGATATCATAATTAATTAATTGATCATTAGATGATCTTATTAATTAAGTTAATGTGTTAATTAATTTCCTTGTGAAATTAATTTTGGAATTAACATGTGGTAGTTAGTTATTTAATTGATATATTTATTGAATAAATAATATTAATTAATTAATTAATTAAATAAATACACAAAATGAACTAAGCCCGAAGGGCATTAAAAACGCCCAAATTGGGCGTGCATATGGACGCCCGGGCCTTTAGTTAACTAGGTTAATTATTTTAATTGTAGTATAAATATACTACTTAGTGAATAATTAAACAAAAGCCTCACTTGTGACTTTCTCTCCAAGAAAAACTCTCCACCTCTCTCTAGCCATCCAAGAGGAGAAGAAAGAAGGAATCTTTGCTTTTGATATTGGCGTGGTGATTTAGAGGCAGTGACATTATTGCTGCTCCATAAACATCAAGAAGTTGGGTCGGAAATTTTAATTACGCAAAAAAGGTACATATTTCTCAACATGATTTGAATATGTGAAATCAAAGATGAATCCACCGTGGGTATTTTATTTCCGCTGCATTTTTATGTACAAAACCTAACAGTTTAATCTTCTGCTGTGTTTTTATACCAAAACCCAACAGTGTTATCAGAGCCAAATCTAGTTTTGAGCATGCTTGTAAATCATGAATCTTATGTTTTGAAGCCTGAGTAATTATGTTATTTCTAATATACAATAATATGGTATTGAAAATATGAGAAAAACGGGCTAATGAACCTTGAAAGTTCGCGAGCAGATTCTGCCCGACGGTCACATTCGAATGTGCAGCTGTGCAATGTTCGAACGAGGCCGACAGTGGTAAAAACTGCACATGACATCCACGTTCGAACGTGAAGATTTAAACATTCGAACGTGGAAGGCAGTGTGTAAGATACACAGTTCGTTTTCCGCATGTGTTGGGTCATATGACCCGACCCATTTGACCTATGGGCATAATGGTTGGACCAATATGTGGTTATGGTTAAAGGATGCAGATCCAACTTTATAAATTCGGGTTTTGAGCTATATTTAAATTGTCAGGTGGGTGAAAAGGATGATGACCTGACTCAACTAAATTAATCCCAAATGGAATTAATAAAAAATCTGATAATCTTTGAATTTAATTAGGTATGAGGTCGAAATTATTGAATTCAAGTGGACTCAAGAGATTGTGACTTGAATTTGATAATATTAAGCCCTAGTAATTGTCATTGAAATAAATATATTTAGATTAGAAATATTTAATTATTTTTCTTGGAGATTAATAATTAAGTTTTGGGATTTAAATATTATTTTTCTTTAATTAGGCTTTAAATTATAAAGTAATATAAAGTTTGGAACTTTATAACATAATTGCTTTGATTTTGTGCGAGCACGTATTATGTGATGGGGACACCTTTCCATGGACTCAGGGTTTTTGGTTGTATTTTATTTTCATGTGTTGTAAGAGTCGTTTTGAGTCTATTATATTTTTACTAAAAATTTTGTATAGATTGTTCAAAATTTATGATGTAATAGAATAAGCCCATGAAGACCGAAAGCTAGCTTGGAGCCCGCGAAGATTAGATTATCTTTCTTTTAGCCTTTTATTTTTTCGATGGCCCATTGGCTTGGGCCTTCTAGAAAAGTCCATAGATTATGTGTGGTGTTTAGCATTATTGTATTGCTGAGCATGCTTTTATTATATTCCTCGTCTGTGCTATATAAATATAATAATGCGCAAAGTGAGACAAAAAATTATTTCAATGAGAACCCAATTCTCCCAACTCTAAAAACCATACTAAGTTAGAAACGTCGTCATGAAGACCTAGACATAAGTGATTACTATGAAGGACCTCTCCAAGTTACGATCTTCGTATGAGCCACTCCTTCCATCATTTTCCCGATCCTAGTCTAGAGTTTGGGTTTAGTTAAAACTCAAGTAACTCAAATAATTATGTCTGTGTTGTGATCATAATGACCTGCGACATATAAGAAGAATCATCAATTTTTCTTAATAACTTCGATACTCTGGCCAAAGATTTTTCATTGGTCATCTATGTCATACAACAACATAAGAAATCTCCCGGTATCTGTACCATGGATGGATCCCTCTTTCGATGTCATCTGGTCCATCGTCCGGCCAGATTACACCTAACTTTATTCACTCTCATGATTTTCCTAGAGTCTGGAATTAGATCAAAGTGTCGTGGACGAAACCCATTGCAACCATGAAATCTCAGGTCTTAAGGATTATCTGATTATCTCTACTACGTAATCCTTAGGATTCCAAGTTTGACATTGAACCAATCATGGAGTCCTACAGGGTTGTTCAATCCTTACACTATACAAGTGCAGACACTCTGTACATATACTGATCCTCGATCAATGCCCATGGAACAACGCACACCCATTACATAATGCAGTATGAGAAAGTCGTTGCGAGAATATGATCTCTCTTTTTCTCATTACTTTGTGGCTTTGAACTAGCTTAGGATCACGGCCCTAGAAAATGTTGCACAGTTTCCACCTACTTGTGCTCGACCATTCCTGTAGCCAATCAATGATCCTGGGAACTCTATCAACTATGCATAGATTCATAAATAAAGACGAATGCCATATAAATAAAAGGTTTGATATATAAAAAAAAGATTGTACTTAAGTTTTATTATAGGCTTGGCAGCGCCACTAAATGGCTAGCCGGACACCTAACACTAACAATATCCCACTTATCCTATAGCCATTTGCCCATGTATCTAAGCCCCATCATATCCAGATGTATTTTGAACATTGTCTAGCTTAATGGTCTGGTGAATGGGTCTGCTACGTTATCCGTTGAGTCGACTCTTTCTATTCGAATGTCGCTTTATAAATAATTTCTCTAATCAGATGATATCGCTTTAGAATATGCTTGGAACGCTGGTGAGACCTTAGCTCTGTAGCTTGCTATAGCGCTCCATTGTTATCACATATACACACACTTAATTAGTAATGGAGGGAATGACATCCAACTCATGGATGAAGTTCTTCATTCAAATAGCTTCTTTTGCAGCTTCACAAGTCACGATAGCCTCAGTGGTGGAGTCAGCTTTCGTCTCCTGCTTGGAGCTCTTCTAACTAAGCGCTCTACCACTGAGTATAAAGACATACCCAAACATAGATTTAGGGTTATCTGCACCTGACTCAAAACTCGAGTCAGTGTAACACTCCAAATCTTATTTTTCTCCTGTGAACACTAAGAAGAAATCCTGAATACGCTTTAAGTATTTCAAAATCACCTTCACGGTGGTCTAGTGCTCTTCACCCATATTTTCCTGATATCTACTTGTCACACTAAGTGCATAAGCTACATCAGGCCGTGTACACAACATAGCATACATAATGCTATCTATTGCCGAAGTATAAGGTATGCTTGACATTCGTTCTGTTTCCTCGGGCGTCTTGGGAGACATAGACTTGGAAAGATGAACGTTATGCGTGACAGAGGAATCCATGTTTTGATTCCTCCATGCTGAACCTTTTCAGCACCTTATCAATGTACGAGGATTGGGAGAGTCCCAGCAACTTATTTCCTCTATCATGGTGGATCTTCATTCCAAGAGCATAGGATGCTTCTCCCATATCATTCATGGAGAATTGTATCGACAACCACACTTTCGTTGTTCACAACATTCCTACATCATTACAAATGAGTAGGATATCATCCACATACAACACTAGGAACGTTATAGGACTTGCACTAACCTTCTTGCACACACACACACACACACTTCTACAACGTTTTTGATAAAATCATATATTTTTATAGCTTAGTCAAAACGCAGGTTCCAGCATCGGGAAACTTGCTTGAGTCTATTATTAGATCTCTAGAATTTACATACTAAATGTTCGCTCCAACTAGATGTGAAACCTTCCAGTTGATCCATATAGATCTCTTCCTCAATGTTTCCAATAAGGAAGGCAATTCACATCCATTTGTCAGATCTCATAATCATAATAGAAAGATATGGCAAGAAAAATCCTAATGGACTTCAACATTGCTACAGTTGAAAAAAATCACCTCATAGTCAATTCCTTGCCTTTGAGTATAACTCTTTGCCACCTAGTGAGCCTTGTGCAAAACTACCTTACCATCAGCTCCAAGCTTTCGCTTATAGACCCACTAAAATCTAATCGGACGAATGCCCTTGAGTAGGTCCACACCTTGTTGGAGTTCATAGAGTCCATTTCAAATTTCATAGCTTCTAGCCACCTTCCTAAATTGACGTCGGACGTTGTCTCCCCATATATCTTTGGATCTGAATCCAAGGGGAGTTTCTCTTTGTTGCTTTTCATCAACAGATAGAAGAACATGCGAACTTATGTTTTCTAACCTTTCTTGCTCAACTGCCAGCTGTGGGGAAGTTTGTGTCTCTTGAATTTGTTCAAGTTCTACAGGCGCTCTTTCCTTGTCTATCAAGAATTCCTTCTCAAGTAAGGTAGTGCTTCTCGTAACAAACACTTTCTATTCTGAGACACTATAGAAGTAGTATTCAAAAGACTCTTTCAGATACCCCACAAACTTATATAAAGTGGATCGAAGATCCAACTTATCACCCATCAACTACTTAACATAAGCGTCACAATCCCATACACTTAGGTATTTATAAGAGGGCGTTTTGCCATGTCATAACTCATATGGCACCCTTGGCACACTTTTATAAGGTAATCTATTCAATAGATATGCTAAAGTTTGTAGGGCATAATCCCAGAATGATGGAGACAGGATCGAACTATATCCATCAAGGTTCAATTCTTCCACTCTGACATACCGTTTAACTCAGGTGTTCCAGGCGATGTCCACTGATAGATTATTCCATGATCTCTCTGTTGGGATTATGCCCTCAAAATACCATAAAGGATAGTTTGTATAGGGCTTTCGATTTGCATTTGAACTTTATTCATTAATAAAAGCCATCTTGAGTTGTTTAACTATTTATCTTATAAGTAGTGCACGACTTATTATCCTAATAGTAAAGGCAAACCATCCACTCTCTATGGGATAAAGAGACAGGCACTGGAAAAGTTTGGTACTTCACTATCAAACTAGTTCGCAGGTTCATAAAAGAGTTTCAACAGGACACTAAAACCCAGTAGAACTTGTGTATCATGAGCTTCGACATGGAAGTTCCATCGAACACTATGAGATAGTGGGAGCTCATGCTACAGACACACCAGTGGAACTGGTGGGTTCAAATATGACTCTCACCAGTTCTATCACATGGGTTATCACTCAAAGACAGTCAATAATAGAACTAATTAATTATGATATGTGTGTCTGGAATTTATACCTGAGTGATTGATGTTAGAGTGTATGCCCTCAAATGTCATAAAGAGGATAGATTTATAGGGCATTGACTTGTAACTAAACAATATCTTTTTATTATATATAAGGCATCATCTTCTTGTTTTCTTATAGGCATTTGTAAGGTGTTAATAAACAACGTAAAGTCCTTGAGAATAAAGGCAAACCTTCTACTTCCTATGGGATAGGAAGATTGGCACTAGAAGGGTTTGATCCTTATTCTCTAAATAGGGTTCACAAGTCTAAGAAAGTATTTAACTGGACATCAATCCAGAACAAGGACTTGCATGATATAAGTTTCGACAAAGAAAGTGCCAGCCGAACATTATGGGAATGATAGTTGGAACTTATGTCATGGACATATTAGTTGGACTAATATGTTTGAACACTGCTCGCATCGGTTTCATCACATGGGTAATCACTCACTGACAGTCAATGATGAAACTGATAAGTTGTGATAGGTACGCATTAACCTTAGACTTGAGGAATTGAGTTGAATATGTACTTGTGACATCAAGTCTGTCATTAGAGTAGTTAGATCCAAATCACCCTTTAGTGGGATCGACCTCGAAGTGCGACTTCATGGGCAAGTAGCATTGTTAACTGATTAGCAAAATGGGATTTATTCTCTCATAAGTGACTGAGCTAAATATCCTGTGCAGTCATGAATGGGTGAGGTTAAAAGTCTTTGGCCAAAGCATAAAATGACATCGACTCATTATGAGCTAAGCATATGGTCAAGTCATGTGAGTTTGACTAAAACCATGACTCTCACTTGATTGGGATATAAGAATAAAAGGTTTATACTCATACGGTATTCACAGCGTATATGGTTTGAAATGATCCTATTCATTCGTTGTCAATTAGGATACGATGCGAGCCACGTGACTGGCTAGGTGTTATTCACATCCTTTTGGTTTCCTCCCAATTGCCTTTTGAGACGAACCTAAAGAGTCGCGCTTAAAGGAAGTGCAAAAGAAAAATCATGGAAAAGACTTGAGAGAATTTTCGGTATTGGATATCAAGATTGATTAATTAATCATTAGATGATTTTATTAATTAATTAAGTTAATGAATTAATTAATTCCTTAGAAGAATTTAATTATAAAATTAACATAGATTTAATTGATTATTTAATTAATTTATTTATTGGATAAATAATATTAATTATTTCATTAATTAAATAAGCATAATAGGGCTAAAGCCCGAAGGCTTTAAAGTCCATAAAGTGCGCATCCATATATGAGGGGGTAATTTAGCCTAGGTTATTGTTTCATTGTAGTATAAATATACTACTTAGAGAAAATTAACCTAAGTGAATTAACACAAACTTTCTCTCCAAGTGAAAACACTCCATCCTCTTTCTCTCTCTCTATCAGTCTCCCTCAAGAGAAGAAGAAGAAGATTTTTGTTTTTGACTCTGGCGTGGCAGTTTAGAGACAGCGACGGATTTTTTGTTCAAGAAGGTATTGCAAAGCTGGTTCAGAATTCAACATACGCAAGAACGGTAATTGAATTCGAAACCCAATTTAAATACGAGAAATAGAGATGATCCACTGGAATTTAAATATATTCTTCCGCTGTGTTTTTTTTTAATTTTATGCAATTTTTCCCAACAGTGGTATCAGAGCCAATCTCTGATTTCTGTATTTAATTGATTACGTGATTATGTGTTTTTTTGCGTTTTTGAAGCATGTTTTGAATATGTTTTTCATGATAGTAATCCAGGATTTTTCTGCGTTAATTCATGTATGTTGTAGTATGATGACTTGTGAATTGAAAAATCTAATTTTTGTGAGAATAGGGTCGGAAAAATCCCGCGACAAGCACGATGAAAACAACGTGCGCAGTCTGCGCGCTGGGCACGCAGACAGCGCACACTGTGTGCGCATGACGCCGTGCGCTGGGCGCACAACGTTGTGCGTGGCTAGGCTCAGAGTCATGCGCCTGTCGCACGTGGGCCCTTTTTTGTGGGCCAGGGTCCATGACCCGGGTCCTAACGGGTCGGGTTATTTTTCCTAGGGTCCAATTTTTTAAATAAATGGGTTTTGAGCTATTTTAATTATCCGAGTGGGTCAAAAGGATGATGACTTGGATTTAGTGAAATAAGCCCAAATTGTTTTAACTAAAATTATGGACTCTTCAGTAAATTAGTTTTGGGCTTAATTAATTAAAATTAAATATGCCAATGGTTGGTAATTTATATTTTATGAAATCAAGCCCAGATTTTTTTTATTGAATATTATTAATTTAAGCGAAATAGTTAATTAATGGTTCTTGGAGAACTTCTTAATTAAGTTATTTATTTAAATTAAAGATTCTCACTAAAGGGTTTATTCTCATGATTATCAATAAAATTTAGAATTTTATTGAGGAAGTTAATTAGTTGGACTAATTAATTATTAACTTAATCACCAACATAATTGTTTTATTTTTCGCGAGCATGTATTATATGATGGTGACATTGTCCATGGGTTTAGGTTATTTCTTTTGATTGTATTTCCTTTTATGGGTTGTAAGGGCCGGTTTTGAGCCCGTTTATTTTTATTTCTAGAATTATGTATAGGTTGTTCAATAATCTCATGTAATAGATAGAAATAGAATAGGCCTTTCAAGAGGAGATCAATCCAAAAGAAGAGGAGCTTGGAGCCCACGAAGAATAGCTAGGCTTGTTTTTTCTTTTAATGATGCCCATTGGCTTTGGCCCTCTAGATAAAGCCCATGGACATATGTGTTGGTTTATTGTTTTCGATGCATGTTCATTAGTTGTATGAAGCATGTATGTTATCAATATGCGCTATATAAATTGAATAATGTGCAAAGTGAGACTTAGGTAAATGTTTAGAACATGAATTCTCCCAAACAAAAATTATACTAAGTTAGTAAGGGGTGCTAGGCATCCTTTCCCTCCACTAAACTTAATAAAATTAAGTATTAAACCTAGTATATGGCATCTTCCCAGTAAGTGGGGGTCGTATATCAAGATTTAATTCTAAAATTTTATTAAGTGCATTAGATGTCTTAATCGAGACATATTTCACCCCAAATATCGTTAAAGGGTTGCAAGGTGAAATTCAAATGTTAGATTATGAGGAGTTAGTGGGAGTAAACTTAGATAATCGACAAAGCCTATAAATCGTTAAAGGGTTGCGGTTTTGGTGGATTATGGGAAAAAGAAGATTCGACCATCTATTGGATAGATTGATGTTGGACATCACTTTAATTAAATAATGGACCAAATATCGTTAAAGGGTTGCCATCCATTAGATTAATTAAAGAACTCAATCCCCACCACGAAGTACATTACAACGATCACTTCCGTTTTTCACAGTGGGAGTGTGAATCTCGAAAAATGTAGTGGGAGCCAAGTTATAAGTCAGAGTCCTTGATTTTAAACTTAGTTTTAGTTTAGTTACACAAGTCTAATAAAGTCTGGTTTATTTTTTGCAGTTATTTGATTTCTCTCTCTCAAAATTAATTATGTCTCCCAAACCACTGTCAAAATTAATGGAAAACACGATTCTCACTGGTCCAAACAACATAGAATGGCTCACAAATCCGAGGATGGTCCTTAGCAGAGAATCCATAGACTATGTACTGGAAGTTGGTCGTCCTCCCATTCCTGGAAACGACGAGGGTGATGAACTTCGCCTGGCTCGTTGGGATTGGTGCTGTGATAACCATAGAGCAAAGGTGTACATCTTAAGCTCGATGTGCATAGAGTTGCAAAGGTCCCATGATAAGATGGATAATGTAAGAGACATTATTCTGCATCTGGATGAGCAGTTCGGAGAGCGCAGTAGGACCGCCAGATATTTCATTTCAAGGGATCTCTTTTGAACCAAAATGACTGAAGGAGAGGATGTTGGGAAACACGTTTTCAAAATGATGACAATGATAGAAAAACTAAAATCTTTAAACTTCTACATGGACCTACATCTCCAAGTTGATATCATCCTACAATCACTCCCCGATTCGTTCTATTACTTCGTTATAAACTTTGACATGAATGACATTGAGGGTTCTTTAGCTGGGCTATTAGAAAAACTCAAAGTTGCTCAGAAACAAATAAAGGCGGACAAATGGAACAACCCAATGGCAATTACTTTTCCTATTCCATTGGATGGAAGAAGGAATAATAATGACCATTTAGAGGAAAGGGCATCCAGCACGACTTGTAACAAAGCACACCGAAGGAGAAATAAGAGGGCTAGAAATCAAGACATATGCATATGCTGCGGTGAGTTAGGCCACTGGAGAAGAGACTGTCCTAACATACGAGCGAAAGGTAAAGAACTTTATGTTTTTAAAACTAATTGCTCTATTACGAATTTTTCCTCTTCATGGGTTCTTGATTCAGGAGCTAATACACATGTATGTTGTGTGAATCAGAATCTGGAAAGAAGTAGGAAGCTGAGCCCTGATGAGGTGAAGATAAGAGTAGGCAGCGGGCAAAGCGTCGCAGCTACTGAAATTGGATCTGCCTCATTATTTCTTAATTCTGGACATATACTATTTCTGGATAATGTTTTAGTTTTTCCCAATGGGCTTAAAAACATTGTTTCTATTCCCGTTTTAGTTAAACTTGGTTATACTTTGCAATATTTATTATGGTAATAAATTAGTAGTAGGCTTTGCTTCTTTAATAAATGGATTGTATTACCTTAATGTCCAGAATGAGTGTTATGTGAATACTATACAAAGGAAACGTAGTAGGCTTGGAATAAACCAAAGATTGATTTGGCATCTTAGACTAGGCCATGTCGGAGAACATAAAATTCGCAAAGTGGAGAAAGATGGACTAATCGGTCCATTGGGATTGGATCCCTATCCTACTTGTGAATCTTGTCTCAAAGACAAGATGGCTAGATCTCCCTTCATAGGGACTTTTGAAAGAGCCTCACAAATCTTAGGCTTAGTGCACACTGATGTTTGTGGTCCATTTGGAGAAATGGCACGAGGAGGTTTCCTTTACTTCATCACCTTCACTGATAACCATTCAAGATATGGTTTAGTGTACATGATGAGGCATAAGTCTGAATCCATTGAAAAGTTCAAGAAATCCAAGGCTCTAGTGGAAAATCAAACTAGTCAACATATAAAAACCCTTCGGTCAGATCGAGGAGGAGAATATATGAGCAACGAGTTTGATATATACCTCAGAGAGAATGGTATAGTATTACAGCTCACACCTCCAGCGACACCACAGTTAAATGGAGTAGCAGAGCGAAGGAATCGAATCTTGTTGGACATGGTTCGCTCCATGCTCAGCTACACTGACTTACCCATTTCACTGTGGGGTCATGCGCTGCTTACAGTTGTACACATTTTAAATAGATGTCCGTCCAAGTCTGTTCCTATGACTCTCTACGAGATATGTAGGAATAGGAAACCAAGTCTTAATCACATCAAGATTTGGGGATGTCCGGCTTATGTTAAAAAGACCAAAGTGGACAAGTTGGAGGCCAGATCCTTGAAGGGACATTTCATTGGATATCATGAGGATTCAATGGGATACCTCTTTTACCTGCACGATGATCAAAGAATCATTGTAGCTTTACAAGCTAACTTTCTTGAAGATGAGTTCATTCAAGAAGGAGGAGCAGGTAGAAAGATTGTTCTAGAAGAACAAAATGAGACTCTAGTGGATACATCTACACAGGAAGTGAGAACCGAACCTTCTGTAACACAACTACAACCGCGAAGATCAAGTAGAGTACCTAAATCGCCTGAGAGGTATGGATATCTAGTATAGAGGGAGCTGGATCTTCATTCTGTATTAGAGGAGGATCATGGAGATGATCCCTCCACTTTTGATCAAGCAATGGTGGATGTGGATGCTACTAGATGGCATGAAGTTATGCAAATTGAGATCGATTCGATACATGCATACCAAGTCTAGAAACTTGTGGACCAACCTGAAGGGGTAAAACCAATCGGGTGCAAATGAATTTACAAGAGAAAGATTGGTGTTGATGGCAAGGTTGACACCTACAAAGCCAGGCTAGTGGCGAAAGGGTATAGTAAAAAAGAAGGAATTGACTACCAAGAAACCTTTTCGCCAGTGGCTATGATCAAATCAATAAGGATTCTACTTGCAATAGCCGCACACCTAGACTATGAAATATGGCAAATGGATGTCAAAACTGCTTTCCTAAATGGATTCCTAGAAGAAGACATTTATATGGAACAACCTAAAGGTTTTGTATCCGAGGAGCATACTCATAAAGTGTGTAAGCTTGAGAGATCCATTTATGGACTCAAGCAAGTGTCCCGTAGCTGGAATCTATGTTTTGATGAGGCTGTCAAAGGATTTGACTTCATCAAGAACGAAGACGAGTCATGTGTTTACAAGAAGGTTAGTGGGAGCAAGATAACATTCCTTGTGTCATATGTAGATGACATATTACTCATAGGGAATGATATAGGAATGCTCACCACTATAAAGAAATGGCTTTCAAGTACTTTCTCCATGAAAAACTTGGGAGAGGCAATTTATATTCTAGGAATTCGAATCTACAGAGATTGAACAAATAGAATGATAGGGGCTCTCTCAAGCCCTTTACTTAGAAAAGGTCCTAAAGAGATATAGGATGGAGGATTCTAAGAAAGGGTTCCTGCCAATGAGACATGAGATACATCTCTCAAAATCTATGTGTCCTCAAAGTGAGGAAGATAGAAAGGAAATGAGCACTTTACCCTATGTATCAGCAGTGGGTAGCCTGATGTACGCAATGTTGTGTACTAGACCTGACATTGCTTATACAGTAAGCGTTGTTAGTTGATTTCAAGCAAACCAAGGCAAGGAACACTGGACAGCTGTGAAAAATATCCTAAAATATCTAAAAAGAACTAAGGATATGATTCTCATCTATGGGAGTGGTGACCTAAGAGTGGATGGATACACCAACTCAGATTTCCAATCAGATGTCGATGACCGGAAATCCGGATCGGGGTTCATATTCACCCTCAACGGTGGAGCGGTGTCTTGGAAAAGTTCTAAGCAAAGCACAACCGCAAATTCCACCATAGAGGCTGAATACGTGGCTGCCTTAGAGGCAGCAAAAGAGGTTGTTTGGATAAGGAAGTTCATAGAAGAACTTCAAGTGGTTCCTAGCATAAAGCTCTCGTTGCCACTTTATTGTTACAACACTGGAGCAATAGCGCAAGCAAAGGAACCTAGGTCTCACAACAAGTCCAAACACATCGAGAGGAGGTATCACATCTTAAGAGAGATCGTTGCACGAGGAGAAATATCTATTCAGAAAATAGCCTCAGCTGACAATGTCGCTGATCCATTGACCAATCCATTGGCACAGGCGGTGCTAGAAAAACATCTCGAAGGGATGGGTATTAACTACCATAGCAAATGGCATTGAGTGCAAGTGGGAGATTGTTAGAGTGTATGCCCTCAAATGCCATAAAGAGGATAGATTTATAGGGAATTGACTTGTAACTAAACAATATCTTTTTATTATATATAAGGCATCATCTTGTTGTTTTATTATAGACATTTGTAAGGTGTTAATAAACAACGTAAAGTCCTTGAGCATAAAGGCAAATCTTCTACTTCCTATGGGATAGGAAGAATGGCACTAGAAGGGTTTGATCCTTATTCTCTAAATAGGGTTCGCAAGTCTAAGAAATTATTTGACTGGACATCAATACAGAACAAGGACTTGCATGATATAAGTTTCGACAGAGAAAGTGCCAGTCGAATACTATGGGAATGATAGTGGGAACTTATGTCATGGACATATTAGTTGGACTTATATGTTCGAACACGGCTCGCATCGGTTTCATCACATGGGTATTCACTCACTGACAGTCAATAATGAAACTGATAAGTTGTGATAGATACGCGTGAACCTTAGACATGAGGAATCGAGTTGAAGATGTACTTGTGACATCAAGTCTCACTACTACAGAAATGACCTATTACAATGTTTTTAACCGCTATAATAGGTACCGCTGTAATTGGTTTACAGTATTACAGCGGTTAAAAAACCGCTGTAATAGGGACCAATTACAGCGGTTATTTCAATAACCGCTGTAATTGGTGGGTTATTTTTTTTTTTTGGGAAATGCTATTATAGCGGTTATGGTAATAACCGCTATAATAGGTGATACGGTTTTTTTTTCCCTAGTTGTACTGTACAACATGCCATAAAAATCAAAATTCAACATACTAACACAACAAACCATAAAAATCAATTCAACAGAAACAACAAATTAAAACCGAAAATTAACTTCACCAAATGATCTCATCTCTAACAACAAAAACCAATTCTTTCCTCCTAACAACATATCAAATTTTATGTATAATCTCCAACAAATGATAACGAGTTTACAATCAACCAATTAAATACAACAAATCAAATAAAAATTTACAACAATTCGCAACTTACACCATACCAAAAGCGCATGGGAAAATGTATTGTGCCAATTCGCAACGTACTTCATCAAGTTGCTCTATAGAGTAAGTGACGTATTGACAATCAGGAAAGTACTGCAAGATATAGATTGAAAACCCAACAAATTAAAGGTTTAATTAATAACTTAAAAAGGGAAATTAGAATTTGATGATAAGTATTAATTAGGATTATATATGCATGCCATTGGTGGGATTGTAGATTCTCCGTGGCTAATAATATGCTTCATGAATTTCATAATGAAGAAGCCACAATCTTTGTCATTTAACTGCAAGGGGCACTACAAAATTGAAATCAAAATTGTATTAGAACAATAACTTTTATACGAATAATCTCTTGAAAATATAAAATTACGCTAACCTTTATACAAGACCATTTACAGGCCATGTTTTTGGGTTTGATCTTTTGGGTGTTACGATTTGCACGAAATATCAACACAGCACTGTTAAAAGCATCAAAAAACAAGGAAAGCTGTAAATATCAAGCAAATATATCTGTGAAATCTAGGAAGATATATACACTTTAAAATTAATATTAAATATAATGGATACATTGATTGAATGAAAAACTTATTGATTGAATGTTTCTTTCATATTGAGCCGGTTCTTCGGATCACCGTGCAAAGAATCCAAATAATAAATGATTTCTTTAATTGGATCAATCACAAGCCATACCCAATGTCCCCTAAAAAGCATTCAAAAGATAAGTTCAAAATTAGTTTTGCGTACGTAACAAATTTTACAAAATAAAGTTGGGTTCTTAGTAGCTCACCCGGTGTTGTAAGATGCATTAAACAACTTCCCGTCTGCACAATCTTTCATGGCATTTGTCATATATTGCGCTTGTATGATACACTGAGAGGGATTAAGACCTGCTCCCGCAGCTATAGTATGTGGGCTAAGGAACCCGAAATTATTTGCTTTCTCTTCGGGGACCACGTACTTAGCCCACAAACACCTAAATTGAGCATAAAATAAATTTGAGCAACGAAAATAAACATATATAGTTCAAATTAATGCAGTAAAATAATTTAAAAACTTACTTTTTTTTAATTCATATTTAAAAACTTACTTGATGTAAACTGAAATGATAGAGACTCCTATCTGTTCTTTGCGCAAAAAATGACAGATCTCCTCCAACCCAAGATACTCTTGATAGGGTTTGTTATTATTGATTGCCTCGGGAATGTCTATAGAGACATGTTGTTCAATAGGCATTATCTGCAGGTACCTTTCAAAAGTTACAAGTGGCTGAGGGCGTCGATCAGCTGTTACATCTGCTGCTCTGTCATCTTCAAGTGAAGGGTTGGCCACTGGAGGTGTTCGTTTGACAGCTGAGTGCTTCGTCATCTCTGATTTATGTTTTCCAACTGATGATTTGGATTTTCCAAGAGACTATTTAAGCAAAAAAAACAAAACGTGAATGTTACAAACCAAAGTATATTTAGTAACCTTAACAATTGTTATAATTTATTATGGCTAGATATTAATAATTACGTACCGATGCATCACTGACAGTGACAAGACTCTTAGGCCAAGCAACAATGTATCCCACAGCCTCAGAAACTGTGAACACTCCTTCATCAGCGAGAGGGACTGGTAGGGGTGCAATATCTTCAATTGCAATGTCAATCATCACTTTCACAAGGTGGGTGGGTAATGGACGTGTATGCATCGTTCTATCATCTGATCGATTGTACATTTGTCCTTTAGCCACCATACGATAAGACGGTGTTGAAAGTGCCAATTGACATGGCGCCACAACCTACATATATAAAATATATATATATACCATTATATTAGAAAATTGTGTGTGTTTTCGAGAATTGCAAGTTATATGATCACTTAATAATTTCATATCATTACCTGAGGAAGGTTCTTAACTGGATCTGGGCAGCTATCTTTCAAAGAAACCGCCTCATCTTCATGTGGCTGCTGCGACCCAGACGCCCTATGCTCGTCAAACTCGCGTCGCAATGAGGATAATGATGCAGTGAGCATGTGCACCATGTTTTTCAAGTTATCAATCTCCTCATCTTTAGAAGGCTTTGAATCAGTAAAGTAGTTTTTTTGTGATACCCCAAAGCCTACACCCCTAACGCTGTCCAATCTTCTTGAGATATATTATATTTTTGGGGTGGGCATCCTCTACCCACACTCTGCTCAAGAAGCTCCTGAAGTTTCGAGCTAGCTTTCCAGCTTCGGCTAAAACAAATTTTTGTCTACTTTCTTCAATATCAAAGGCCAACTATGAAAAACAAACAACACAGTATATATGAAATTATAATTTAGAGAAAATTGAATAAACAAAAAATACATTAACCAATTAGAAATATGATAATAACCAACTTACAGCTATTTCATTCCAAATTGCTGATTTTGTTGCTTCCGAGACTTGTCGCCAATCACTGATGGTAATCGGGACCCTCTCACGAGCTATGACTCCAATGTAACCAACAAATGTTGATTTATTTGGGTTAATTGGTTGGCTATTCTTATTCCAGCCGACTGGTAGCTTTAAGCCTTTACTTCTAGCATTTATGACTTTTTTCATTGCAGCGATACCTCTACGTATCTCATTTTGAACACATTTGTTTGAAGCACCCCCAGAATCCATCGACCTACAAAAGCCAAAAATACAGAATTTAGATTCATATACTAAATATATAGTACCAAATAACGCCACCATTATTTTAGAAAAAATTTGGCAGAGTAACGACGCAAAATCTTTTACCAAGTTCTCAACTTAATCTTCCCCCAAAATTGCAAACAACAAAACCAATCAAATTTCACAAAACCATGAATTCATTAAACGATGTCAACAAAACAAGACATATTGATCCAACCACGATACATAATCAAAATACATATCAACAAACAGGCTATACTCATGATATGTATTCAAATAATAATACTCGTTATCATATAGAGAGAGCGAGAGAGAAGAAGCTTACGGTGGTGGTGGTGGTGGTGGTGGTAGTGGTGGAGGGGGCGGTGGTGGTCGTAGAGGAGGAGGAGAGAGCGGCTGTGGCTGTGCCGGTGGTGGTGGTAGCGGCGGTATACAATATCGACCTTCAATTCATACACTAACAAGAGACGCCCTGACTCATACACTAACAAGTGCTTATATGAACCAGGAAAAAAGTTTAGGAAATAAGTATATCATATAATTATCACATAAGTTCAAATACCTTTCATCGTTTTCTTTTTGTCGTTGGCTTAGTAGTCTTTTGCTTCCCCTCAGTACGACCCTTTTGTTTAGTACGTCGACGAACAGATGGATTAATCCATATCCCCTCTAGGTGATCTTGTCGCATATACAATTCATCATCACTGATATCCAAGTCACCATTACTATCAGTGGCTTGTGAATCACCTAAGATAGGATTTTCTCCATCATCATCACTATATGAACTATCATCCTCAATACAAGTATTTTTGTTTGCCGATAAAACAATTGACCATCTCTTATCAATAGGATCAGTGACAAAAAACACTTGCTTAGCTTGTGATGCCAAAATTAAAGGTTCATCTTTGTAACCCACCCTCTCAAGGTCTACTCGAGTGAAGCCTATTTCACTATTATCGGCACCATTTTTATTGTCAGCCCACCTACACCCAAATACAGGCACCCGAAACCAACTATAATCCAGCTCCCATATATGTTCAATCACCCCATAATATGATAAATGAGCATAGATAGGGTTATTATCTCTCGCACTTGAGATATGCATTGCTTGAGCTACAAGACTCACCCCACTATTCTGCATTGTAATCTGTTCATCTTGGTCTTTTGTATAGAATGTGTGACCATTTATACGATAACCTGAATGACAAAATACAAGTCTGCCCGGTCCCATCGACAACCGTGCCAATTTATCTAAAACTGAAAATGGATTCTCGTTCTGTTTCTCTTGAATATGCTTTCGGAACCAATCAGAGAAACTCTTATTATGCTCTCTTGAAATCCAACTCTCATTTTTATTTGGATTTGATCTCCTAAGTTGGTCTCTGTGCTCTTCAATATATGGCTCAACCTCATCGGTGTTGTGGAGCACATATATGTGTGCCTGATCCCTTTGTGTGCAAGGAACACTAACTAATTGCTTTCCAAGTACGTTTTCTCCTTCTGTTCTCCCTCCCACAACATGAGACTTTGGAAGCTCTGCAATGTTAGAATCTTTCAGATATTCTGTGCAAAATGTAATCGCTTCATCAACTATGTACCGTTCAACAATGCAACCTTCCGGTCGACTACGATTTTTCACGTAGCCTTTTAATACCTTCATATAACGCTCAGCCGGATACATAGATCTCATAAAAGCCGGTCCACATAGTTGTGTCTCTCTCACCAAGTGAATAGGTAGGTGAGTCATTATATCAAAAAACGCTGGTGGAAAATACATCTCAAGCTCGCACAAAGTGATGGCAATTTGTTTCTGAAGTGCAGGCAATTGTTCAGGATCAAACACCTTGCTCCACGTTGCTTTGAAGAAGAAACATAATGAGGTTATAGTTTCTCTCACCTTTTTTGGCAAAATGGCCCATATAGTAATTGGTAGCAAATGATCCATGATCACATGACAATCGTGAGTCTTCATGTGCTTTAGCTTCAAGTCCTTCATTGATACAAGACTGCTAATGTTTGAAGAATACCCTTCTGGAACTTTCACTCCATTAAGAAACTCATGACACAATGTAATTTTTTCTTTCCTGGAAAGAGTGTGAGCTGCTGGAGGCAAATAAGTACGTTTTCCCTTATTTGTTGGTGCCAATTTTTCTCTTATCTTCATTTCAACCAAGTCTAACCTTGCCTTTACGCCATCTTTTGTCTTTCCGGACACATTTAGAAGTGTACCAATGACACTATCAAATACATTTTTCTCAATATGCATAATATCAAGAAAATGTCTAACATGTAAAGACGTCCAATACGGCAACTCAAAGAAAATTGACCTTTTTTTCCACCTAGTTTTTGCAAGGCCACCTGCAAAAGTCTTTCCAAATTTAACCTCCAAGTCTTTTATATTCTCAAACACTTCTTCACCAATCAAGCACTTAGGAGCTCGACCTTCTTCTATATTCCCATTGAAAGCTTTTTTCAACCGACGATATCTATGGTTCCGATTTAGCCATCTCCGATGCCCTTGGAATGCATATTTCTGAGAGTGTGTCAATCGATATTGATCTGTACTATTGACACATATGGGGCATCCACATTGGCCATGTACACCATATCCCTCGAGGTTTGCTCTTGCCGGAAAATCATTAATTGTTCCAAATAACATGACTCTGAGATTGAAATTTTCTTCTCTGAACCCGTCATATACTTGAACACCGGTCTCCCACAACACTTTCAAATCCTTAATTAAAGGAGCTAAATAGACATCTATATCATTTCCAAGTTGTTTCGGCCCAGAAATGAGTATAGGCATCATTATATGTTCTCGCTTCATGCATCGCGATGGGGGAAGGTCGTAGATCATCAAAATTACCGGCCATGTACTATGTGAGCTACTTTGCAAGCTATGAGGGTTCATGTCATCTGTAGCCAATACAAGACTAAGGTTTCTTGATTCTTCACCAAATTCAAGGAAATCATCATCGATCTTTTTCCATTGAGGAGAATCTGAGAGTTGTCGAATCTTGTCATCTTCAATCCTTTCTTCAAGCCTTCTATCAGCATCCTATGTCAAGTCCTTGGCTAACTCTTTACTACTGTACATGCGCTTAAATCGTGGTATTATGGGCAAATACCACATGGTTTTGACAGGAGCAGATCCGTTCTTCTTGTACCGCGAGGCGCCACATTTCGGACAAACCTTCAATGATGCATAGTCAGTTCTAAACAATATGCAATCATTGAGACAGGCATGTATCCTCTCATATCCCATGCCAATTGAGGTTAACATCTTCTTAACCTCATAAGTACGATGAGGTAACACGTTATCCTCGGGTAGCATGTTTTTTAATAGATCAAGTAAGTCTGTGAAACTCTTATCACTCCACCCATTGTTGGCTTTTAACTTGTAGAGGTTTAGGACTGCTTTCAATCTTGTGAATTTACTACCACTATACAGTGGTGTCTTTGAATCACTTGTCAAATTGTCAAACATCTTGAGACAATTTCGCAAATCCTCCTCAATCACATTTGTCATCTCCTCCAAACGATCAAGCTCATAATCATTCATGTCCAAATCCCGTGATCGATATGATGTACCACCTAAATCATCTGAGGTGACACTGCTCTCACCGTGTCTTGTCCAACGTGTGTAGCTTTTATCAATTCCATTACACACCAAATGATCTTCCAATTCACGTGGACTAATTCTCTTTCCAAAACAACAACGTAAACACGGGCAACTGATTCTAGTCCGATCTGATGCATGCTCAATCGCAAAATTGATGAATTCTTTCACCCCTTTCTCATATTGCTCCGACATACTATCCGCTAATATCCAACTTCGATCCATCTTGATTCTGAATTAATTAAATTAAACAATTTTAATATCACTTCATAGTTGAATTAATTAAATAATTTTTATTTTAATTTATTTCCCATTATTCTAGAAAAAATTCGGCAGAGTAACGACGCAAATTTTTTTAAACAAGTTCTCGACTTAATCTTCCCCCGGGTGGGTTGCAACCAACAAAATTCGGATCTTATGATCCGCTAAAATCTAATTTCGATATATCCATCTTGATTCTTTATTAATTAAATTAAATAATTTTAACATCAGTTCAGTTGAATTAATTAAATTATTTTAATTTTAATTTATTTCCCATTATCCTAGAAAAAATTCGGCAGAGTAACAACGCAAAAATTTCTACCAAGTTCTCGACTTAATCTTCCCCAAACTTGTAACCAACAAAATTCGTATCTTTCAACTACAACAAACCCAACATTCTAATCTTTCACCCACAACAAACCCAAAATGTCGATCTCACTATACGAAAATATTGATCACCAATTGGATCACATAAAGCAACATATTTCAAGCAACTTCAAATATTGATCACCAGTTGGATCACATAAAGCATCATATTTCTAGCAAATACAAATATTGATCACCAGTTGGATCACATAAATCACATAAAACTTCAAATAAAGTATTATATTTTCATTTTTCAACAACTAAGTATAAATATAGATTACCAGTTGGATCAATGTACCCTAAACTACAAAATAACCACAATTTAATCCCAAATTAAATGTAATTAACACCCAGCTATACACAAAAATACATACACCTACACATACACAAATATATATACATACATCCACATATACACAAATACATACACCCACACATACATAAATATATATACATACAAAAAAATACATACACCCACACATACACAAATATATATACATATATACATCCACATATACACAAATACATACACCCACACATACATAAATATATATACATACACCCACACATACATAAATATATATACATACACCCACACATACACAAAAATACATACACCCACACATACACAAATATATATACATATATACATCCACATATACACAAATACATACACCCACACGTACATAAATATATATACATACACCCACACATACACAAATATATATACATATATACATCCACATATACACAATTACATACACCCACACATACACAAATATATATACATACACCTACACATACACAAATATATATACATACATCCACATATACACAAATACATACACCCACACATACATAAATATATATACATACACCCACACATACACAAAAATACATACACCCACACATACACAAAAATACATACACCCACACATACACAAATATATATACATATATACATACACATATACACAAATACATACACCCACACATACATAAATATATATACATACACCCACACATACACAAATATATATACATATATACATCCACATATACACAAATACATACACCCACACATACATAAATATATATACATACACCCACACATACACAAATATATATACATATATACATCCACATATACACAAATACATACACCCACACATACACAAATATATATACATACATCCACATATACACAAATACATACACCCACACATACATAAATACATATACATATGCACATATATATATATATAGAGAGAGAGAGAGAGATACCCAAGGCGGCGGCGGGCGATCAGGGCTACGGGTGGCGAGGGGGGCTGGGCGACGACGGCGGCAGATCGACGGCTAGGGGCGACGGGCGGAGAGAGTGAAAGCGAGAGAGAGAAAAAGAGAGAGGGAGAGGGAGAGAAAGAGAGCGAGAGAGAGAGAGAGCGACGGTGGTGGTGGGGCGGACAGCGACGAGGGTGGTGGTGGTGGTGGTCGAGCGAGAGAGAGAGAGTCGACCAAGAGAGAGAGAGAAAATGGGGGGAAAATGCCGGGTTTTTTGGTTTTGGGGGGGTGCGTGTGCTATTATAGCGGTTCTTAGGTGAACCGCTATAATAGAGGAGCTATTACAGCGGTTCAACCAAGAACCGCTGTAATAGGATTAAACCTATTAAAGCGGTTCAACGAAGAACCGTAGTAATAGTCCTATTACGGCGGTTCAACGAAGAACCGCTGTAATAGGCGTGATCCTATTACAGCGGTTCTTCGAAGAACCGCTGTAGTAGGTCATGGCTTTGACCCTATTACAGCGGTTCATGTATGAACCGCTATAATAGGTCCCTCCGTTCAGCGGTTTTCCCAAAACCGCTGTAATAGGTGCGCTGTAATAGTGTTTTTTTGTAGTAGTGTCTGTCATTAGAGTAGTTAGATCCAAATCACCCTTTGGTGGGATCAACCTCGAAGTGCGACTTGATGGGCAAGTAGCATTGTTAACTGATTAGCAAAATGGGATTTATTCTCTCATAAGTGAATGAGCTAAATATCCTATGCAGTCATGAATGAGTGAGGTTAAAAGTCTTTGGCCAAAGCATAAAATGACCTCCACTCATTATGAGCTAAGCATATGGTCAAGTCATGTGAGTTTGACTAAAATCATGACTCTCACTTGACTGGGATATAAGAATAAAAGATTTATACTTGTACGGTATTCACAGCGTATATGGTTTGGAATGATCCTATTCATTCGTTCTCAATTGGGATACGATGTGAGCCACGTGACTGGCTAGGTGTTACTCACATCCTTTTGGTTTCCTCCCAATTGCCTTTTGAGACGAACCTAAAGAGTCGCGCTTAAAGGAAGTGCAAAAGGAAAATCATGGAAAAGACTTGAGAGAATTTTTGGTATTGGATATCGAGATTAATTAATTAACCATTAGATAATTTTATTAATTAATTAAGTTAATAAATTAATTAATTCCTTAGAGGAATTTAATTATAAAATTAACATGGATGTAATTGATTATTTAATTAATTATTTATTAGATAAATAATATTAATTATTTAATTAATTAAATAAGCATAATAGGGCTAAAGCCCGATGGCTTTAGAGGCCATAAAGTGGGGTAATTTAGCCTATGTTATTGTTTCATTGTAGTATAAATATACTACTTAGAGAAAATTAACCTAAGTGAATTAACACAAACTTTCTCTCCAAGTAAAAACACTTCATCCTCTTTCTCTCTCTCTAGTCGTCTCCCTCAAGAGAAGAAGGAGAAGATTTTCGTTTCTGACTCCAGCGTCGCAATTTAGAGACAGCGACGGATTTGCTGTTCAAGAAGGGATTGCAAAGCTGGTTCAGAATTCAACATACGTGAGAACGGTAATTAAATTCGAAACCAAATTTAAATATGAGAAATAGAGATGAGCCACTGGGATTTAAATATATTCTTCCGTTGCATTTTTTTTTATTTTATGCAATTTTTCCCAACAAATGAGTCAAAGATGTGTTTGTGACATCAAGTTTGTCATTAGAATAGTTAGGCCCAATTATATAAATGTAGGGCCAACCTCAAAGTGCAACTTAATGGCAAATAGTAGTCTTGACTGATCACTAGGGTGGAATTTATTCTCTCGTAAATGAATGATAATGAATTCTATGTAGTCATAAGTAAGTAAGGTCAAAAGTCTTTGGCCAAAGCATAGGAGCTGCTCATGAATGTCCTGAGAGGAAGCTCACTGACCAAATCTTATAATGACTTACGCATATGTTCAAGTTTAGTGAGTTGACAAAACTATGGCCTCACTTGATTGGGGTTCGTGAATAAAAGGTCTATATTCACACGACATTCATAAGTGGAAAAGGTTCGTAGTAATACAATTATTTCCAACTCAAATGGGTTATGATATAGGCCACCGAGCTGGCTAGGCGTTATCTATATCCGTTGGATTCGTTCCATTGCCATCTCAGACAAATCTAGAAGAGTCACGCTTATAGAAATTTATTTGAAGTCTTAAATTTTGACTTAAAGGGAAAACTTGATTTGTGACATCAAATTCATTAGATGAAATCAAGGAATTAATTATTCAATAGATGAATAATTAATAAATAATATTAGCATCAATTAATTGATTGGTTAGACTAATTAATTAATTATGTTAAATTAGTATTATATATTGTGGTTATATATATACATATATATGCAAATAATATATATACATATACACACGTGTCACACGCTAGGCATGTGACACGGCCGAATGGGCGTGTGACTTAGAGTCACACTCGTAGTTGGACTAGGTCAACTTAACTTGAGGAGTTTAAATGCTCCTCTTATCATCTTAGCCTCCAAGTGAGTACTGATAACTCTCCATTGAGAAGAAAAAAAAACTCAAAAATTCCCTCCATCTCTCTACTCATAGCTGCCGCCCCTACCAGAGAAAAGAGAGGAAGACTTCGAGCAAATTCCAGAGCGTGAAATCCAGAGGCAAGGTCGTTGCGTTGCTAGGATTACAAGAAGTCTATCCATTCATTGGACGAAGCAAAATCAAAGAAGATAGGTTATTCAATCACTTCACTTCAACGGGTGAGTTCATCGACTCTAACCGGTTTAAAATTCGATATGTCATCTGAATTGATCCGTTGGGAGTTTTGATTTCCGCTGCGTCTATAATATTTACCGAATCCAAATAGTGGTATCAGAGCCAAATTCGGCTCTAGTATATCTAATCGTTTAATATGTGAAATCTGTGATTTTATTTTTCGTGTTTATGCATGTTTAATAAATCTATGTTTTATGACCTTATGCATATAGATATGTGATTTTCTATTTTTTATTGGTTTGGTTGGACTGAAATTTGAAAAGGATAGAAAAACAAGGGGGGGGGCAACAACCCCTCCACGTCTATGCTACATGAAATGATAATGTGCAAAGTGAGACCAAAATCGATAATCAAGAATCCAATTCTCCCAAATTAGAAAAATATAATACTAAGTTAGTAAAGGGTGCTAGGCATCCTCTCTCTCCACTAAGCTTATCTAAATGAAGATTATGTTTGGTACATAGCATCTTTCCAGTAAGTGGGGGTCGTGTATATAGATATGGTTCGAATTTTTTTAAGTCCATTGGATACCTTAATTGAAATATTATTTCACCCCAAGTATTATTAAAGGATTAAAAGGTGAAATTCAAATGTTAGATTAAATAGAGTTAGTGGGAACAAATTTAGATAACCTACGGACCAAAATATCATTAAAGGGTTGCGGTTTTAGTGGGTTATGGGAAAAGAAGATTGAATCGCCTATTGGATAGGTTGGTGTCAGACACCGCTTTAATTAGTCAGGACCAAATATCGTTAAAGGGTTGCAACCCACTGAATCAATATAAGAACTCAATCACCACTATGAAGTATGCCAAAGAAAGCTTCCGACTTCTACCATGGGAGTATAGATGTGCGAAAAATATAGTGGGAGCCAAGTTTAATTCAAGTCCTTAATTTTACTTGGTTAATTAATTACAAATCAATCTAACTAATCTGGGTTATTTCTACAATACTCTTTGTTTTGCCTCTCTCTAGTTTAATCATGAACCCTCTTACAAAATTACTCGAAAAGAACACTCTGACCGGACCTTAGTATGTGAACTGGCTCAGAAATTTGAGGATAGTCCTCAATATGGAATTGTTGGGTTATGTTTTGGACACCGATATCCTAGCTCCACCTGTCAGAATACGTGCCAACGAGGAAGATGTCGTGGCCCAAAGACAATGTCTGAGTTCATGGGTACATGTTAGGCTCAATGAGGAACGAGCTCCAAAGGTCCCACGAGAAGATGACCACTACGAAAGCCATCTTAGAACACTTGGTCGAGCTCTATGGAGAGCATAGCCACACTGGACGATATGAGATATCAAAAGAGCACTTTTGAGCCAGAATGAGAAAAGGTGAAAAAGTTGGGGACCATATCCTCAAAATGATTTCAAGGATCGAGAGATTACAGGTTCTCAATCAGAATGAAGAGCTTAAATCTTATGACCAGTTTATCAAAGGCTTTAGAGTTGTGTTTTATTAAGTACACATTAGCATACCATGACTAATCGTCAGTAAAGGTTATGAAGTAGGAATAGTTCCATCTAGCAATCACACTAAGTGGTCCACATACATCTGAATGAATTAAACGCAAAAGACCATTGGCTCACTCCATTTGAGATCCAAATGGTGATTTATTCATCTTTCCCCTAAGATAGGATTCACAAGTTAGTAAGTCTTCAATCTTAGAGAGACTTAGACTAATAGCCACCTTTTGGATCCTAGATATGACCTAATCAAGCATGCCACAAGTATGTGAGAGATGTATTATTAAAATTGCGTTTATTGTTTATTGTTTTTATGTTGTTGACATTGTTATCTGTGAACGAGTAAAGACAATTAGACAATGTTGCTTTAAGGATTAATTTAAATTATAGGCTCATGGAACAATATCTATTTTCAAACATAAATAAAAAGCCAAGTCGATCCAAAACAGGAACAGAAATCAAATTCTTATTTAAACTAGGTACGAAATAAACATTGTCTAAGATAAAACAACTACTATCATCTACATCTAAGCTAACAGATCCTACGGCTACATCAGAGACTCTAACTCCATTTGCCATCTGCATGACCACGTCTCCTTCACTTAGCTGCTTGCTTCTTCTCATCACCTGCAAATCATTATAGAGATGAGTACTGCATCTGATGTCAATCAAACAAGAAGCAGAATTAACCAACAAGTTAATCTTAACAATAAATGTACCTTTCCAGTGGATTTTAGGAGGTTTGGTGCAGTCCTTCACCCAATGGCCTCTCTTGTGACAGTTGTAGCATTTTAGTTTGGTACCCTTTTTTTTCTTCTTAATCACGCTCCCACTAGACTTAGGCGCCCATTGTTTCTTGCTCTTCTTCGTACCTTTACCTTTGGACTTACCAAAGGTTTTGAGAGGATGAAGTAGTAGCTAGCGAAACGGGCTTAGCCCGACCTGTTTTATTTGGATTTTCTATTTAGATATTATTCCAAAAATTAATTTTTTAAACCATAAATAAATTAGATCCTTAAAATCCAATTTAAGGAATTTTATTTTCTCAAAAACCTAATTTTTAAGAAAATCATATTTTCAGAATTTTTTGATTTCCAAAATAAAACAATTCCAAAAAAAGAATATCTTTAATCAAGAAGCGGGTTGGGTCAGGCCACAGGTCAACCGACTCGTCGGCGGTGATGCCCCTTTGTCACACACATTGCCCGATAGTGTGCCATGACTGCGCGCTGTGTGCGCAGTTACTCATCGCTGCTTGGAGCGTGCAAGTTTTTGAGCACTGTGTGTGACGTTACTCGTCGCTTCTTGGAGTGTGCGAGTTACTACGCACTATGTGCGCTGTTACTCGTTGTTGCTTGGTAGTGACTTGGCGAGTCAGCAACTCAACGACACGAGCCCGTCGACATAGAGTCAAGTTGCAAGGAGGGCTAGCCAACGTCCCTTTGCCAACAATCTCAAATCCCGTGTTACTACCTTGTCTTGTTTCCCAGTTTTCGCTAACTCTTGATACCAAATTTTGTTTTAATAAATAATTCAACAAGATTATAATTAAAAACAAATTCAAGCCCAAATAACATCATTTATAATTAACAATGAACATATTGATTTAGCATGCTTTTCAATTTTCTCAATAGAAAAAATGAAAGAAAAAACATGTAAACCACATAAAAATAAATTATTCAAGCTAATCAGGCTCTGATACCACTGTTGGATTGGATAATCCTTGTACAAACTAACACAATAGAATTCAATAATTTAAGCATAAACGTATAACACTCCGACAAAGATTATAGTCGGATCAATTAATTCGTTTATTATTTAATGCACGAAACGAAAAATTACCAACATTGTTTCGGTTAGATCTTTATCAACCAGCTTTGAGCTTCCAAAGCCCATATTTGTTTCCATAGAAATCGCCCTCGTGTAGTTCTCGGTGAAGTGTCTCAATCACTATGCCTTCAAGAGTATCTACACCTTCTCGAATCAACAATTGTTCTATTCCCGGTGCTAGCCAACCAAATCTCCACACTATCTAGGCTTTATGTGTGAAGGAGTGAAATATATTTCTAGGTGATTGAGCTCAACACATAAGCACAATCACACCTTAAAACAAAGGGTAGGGGACGGTTTTATGAGAGAAAAGAGGAACAAATTTTTCCTCTTTATTTTTATGTGTTGGCCGCTTTTCTAGTGTAGTAGGAAGAGTGATTTTTCTCTTCTATGATCACATATATATAGTCGAATCCTACTCTAGTAGAGGTAAGATTAAATCTCCAAAATTTAATTCTTTCCTTAATTCTAGATATACCTTATCTAGGATTCATATATATATATATATATATATATATATATATATACATGCCCATATGTGTATATATATATATATAACTTATATGTATATTTAATATACATTTAATCTAATAAGGAACAGAATTAGTTACCAAATACCTTATCTTTTCTTATTTAAATAAATCATCCAAGATTTACCATGATCAAGGAAATAATTTTCCCCTCTAAAATCTCGTTCAACACGCCTCTCTCCTTGTCTTGGAGTCCAAGTTTTAATCTCTTGATTTAAATCTTGACTTTATTAATTAATTAATTAAGGAATTCAATCATTTAAATTAATTCTAATAATTAAAGTCTAACTTTAACTATTTCCACCCAATATTTATTTTATTTATTAACTTGGGCCTAGCCTAACTTAATGAAATACTTAGACTCTCCTAGGCCCATTAATTAATTAATCCACCTAAATTAGTTAAATAGTTTAATTAATTGGATCCTATCAATTAATATGTATTCCTAATTAGGAAAGTACTAGACTTTTCTAATTTTCTTAAATTGATTAATCACACTTATAAAAGAAAAAACTCTACAGAGTTATGTGTTTGATCTCTTAGACTCATTTATGTCCCAATAGTAGTACACTTTCCCAAAGTACTAGTGTACTCTTCTAAAATAGAAAATACTAGATTAAATCTTACTTGATTTAATCAAACCTTGAATTAATCACCATATCAATTCAAGACACCTACAAATCGTGGTAACTATCTATCAACGGGCCACAAAGACCTACACATAAACAAAATGCAAAGATACGCCTTTCACAATCATAAATCTCGTATATGTAAGATCCTTCCATCTGATCTCCCGATTGAGTCTAGGGTATAGGTTAAGTCGAAACACTACTAACTCAATGTCTATGTTTCCCATTTACAGTAGAGTTGACTTTTATCATCTAAATGGGAAGCCCTACGCCTCTTTAGATATCTTACTTCTACCGAAGATTTCTTAATTCAACTCACCATGTAAAAGTAGGAGATGCATTGACTATACAAGTCAGAGAATGATCCCATCTTGATTCTCATGTATCTCCATACATGATAAATCACACCCAAAATACCCTATATGACGATTCGCTATGTGATCGTGAAGTAAATCAATTTGTGATGGATCACATACAAGATAACCTATGGAACGTTAGGTCCAGGAGGATTACTCTTATACTATGTGACTGTAGGAAGTTCCAGATTTGATTGTGATTCCTTTTAAAGAAGTTCCTTGGGGTAGGTCGATTTACCTATTTCCCAAATATGAACCTTTATACATACACTGACTTTCATTGTGCCAGTACGTATGGAATGATGTACACTCTCCAAGAGTATGTATCGTATAAACATGTCTTTTGAATTCATCAATATCCCTCATAGTGATGAACTCTTTCACGACTTGAAATATATTTAAATGATCTAAGTCTCGGAGGAAAACCAGTTCTTCTACTAGGAATTCCCGTGGCGGCAACCCATGAAGGGTAATTGGATTCAGGCAAAGGAGGAGGAGGTGGCAAGAAGACAACATCTTATGGATTTTTCGGCTCTGGACGCTTCACTTCTTGACGCTTAGAACTTGATTGAGCTCTTGAACTTGCATGAGCTTTCCACTTTTCCCCCTTATTGCCATCATCAGCCTTTACTGTAGCTTCAGTAAGAATGGCAATTTGAGCAGCCATTTGGACCATGGATGCAGCCAATGCATCAAATTTTGCTTCAAGAGATTCTTTCATAGCAATTTGATTAGTTGCGAGTCCATCGATCATCGTCTGCATACGAGAGAGAGCAGTGTCTATGGCAGCATCAGAAGCTCCGCGCATATGAGCAACTTGAGCGCTCATATTCTCCTTCTCGATCTTAGCTAAGTCTTCCTTGATCCAGTGGAGAGATTCTGCATGATTGGACGCTTGAGCATTCATCTCTTCCAAAGCTTCAGTGAGGAGAGGCACAAATGTTTGAAGCACATTCAGAGAGGTAGCTGGTTGTTTAAATTTTGAGGTGTGCTTTAGTGACTCGATAGATGGTTGTTGAAAATCTGGATTGAAGACAGACGAATGGATTGCTATCTCAGCAACCGTTGGAACAGGTGAAGTTGAAGCGTCAGGCACAGCCTCTGGTTGAGACGCTTGAATTGGTTCCACTATGGGCACTAAGGCAACTTCTGTATCAGATGTGGAAGGTAAAGAAGAGACAGTAGTTAGATGACTAAAGTCACAGAATCTGAAGTTGACCCTTCCAAAATCTGAATCAGCAAACTCCGTTGATGAACTGTTGATTAACTCATTTACTCGAGAAATAGGAATGGTCGAGAAATCACTTAGAGTGCGGATTGGAGTGTCCATTGCTATGACCAAACTTGGTCCTAAGATCTGGAGCATGTGGTTAACAAAGATCTTGCAACGAGGAGCCTTAATAAAGAATAGAGCATCGTCATGTGGAGTGAAGGAGAAGCGTAGCACTCTATCTTTTGGCAACTCCAATGGACGCTCAGACTCGGATACGTACATTGCCATGTATTCTTCAACGTAAGGCAAGGCTGCACGCGAGATGTCCGGATTTCTTTCGAGTAAAGAGAGAACATAGGCATAGTGTTCTATCAGTTCCTGTCGGAAAGAGAAGAACAATGGATACCCAAAAAGAGGTCTTATAATGGATCCATTTGGCTTTCTCAGGTTTGCAGTGAAGACGTTGTTGAAATCCCGTAACAGAGGGAGCATCTTCAACATATGTTTGATGTTGTCTTCCTGCTGGCCAGGTGTAAGCGTTAAATCTGAAGTAGGCTTTGTTCCACTTGTTGACGCTTGGCCACAGTAATTGATTGGCAAGTCTGCGATCCTAGCCAACGCTTCACGCAGAAAGCGTTCAATTGGTTGACAAAAAGATGGTAAGAGAGCAAGTGGCCCAACTCTTGCTTCTCAGCGCTGTAAGCAATATCGAGCAAACTGTCTTCTTTTATCTAGCATGCCGATTGTGAACAGGTGAGGTTCCTTGACCAGGTCTTCAAACTTGTAACGCTGGCCAACGTAGGTTTCACACCAGGTAACCTCATTCATGCAGAAGGTTGTGCCTGCATTCAGAATGGCACGAAAGCCTTCATGATGAATATCTCGGATGGCTTCAAAGCGATGCTTATCAGGTTGATAGTTTGCATTCAGGACGCTTTGTAAGAAGTAATCAACCTCTTTTTGAATGAGAGCATTTAGAGAGGCAGGACGCTCACTGATATAGAGACTTTTATTTGTCCACAGTCTTAGTGGGTTGGGAAGACTCTGATTAGCAGCACTGTGCACAACTGAACGAAAGTGGGAATAACCCTCTTTGTTTAAGATTTCCTCTTCAGGATTTAAAAGCTCCACAGGTAGACGCTCATAGGGTCTAATCTTGTAGTTTCTTGGAGCAAAACCTGAAGGCTTGCTGTGTCCCATATCCATGAAGTAAGCTAAGTCCACATCCCCTTGTGGAATTCTATCAGTACCCCATTTTTCAAATATCTGTATAGACGCTGGGGTAGGAGGTAGAGGATCTCCATTGGCTAGTGTCAAGTACTATGCAAATTCAATGCTTGAGACTGTATTGTTGAACAGCATTTCCACAAGAGCCCGATCTCTATCAATTATCTTGGCTAAATCATTTTCAACGACGATGTAACATTCTTCATTATAGTTGATTGAATTCTTCTTCAGGAACTGGAGACATATAGTTGATTGAATGATCAATCATCTTCAGTGGGTCGAGTTTGAAGAAGTGGCTAGGCGCTGGAACGTCTTAAGCAACACTCTGACCTTCTGAGCGTGCCTCTGTTATAGCCTGAACAGGGATAGGAGTCTGAACCTCTGTAGTAGCAGGTTCCTCAGCTTCAATTGCAGCAACTTCTGCGGCAACATCTTTAGCAATAGTGACAACTTCTGTCATATCAACATCCAGGAGGACATCTGTTGACGCTTCAGCAGCGGCTGGAACTAAAGCTGTAATACAAGAACTATCCTCTATAAGAGCAGGATCTTCTACAGATGTAGGAATAGAAATGCTGTGGGAAGAAATAAACTTACCCTGAGAACTAGTCTCAACAGCAATTCTTTGAGCGCTTGGCTCAACAGCGACTTGAGCGCTTGGCTCATCAATTGAGCGCTTGGCTCATCAGTCTCAGGCTCTTCAGGAACAGGAGCAACTCGACGCTTGCTAGTCCTAGAACACTTGAAGATTTTCTTTACGTTGACTCCTTCACCGAGCTTAGACGATGGAGCGGGAGGATCATCAGCTGGTTCTTCAAAGTCTATTTGTTTGATGATCCTTTCCAGCTTCCTTCTTTTGAGAGGTAACGTGTCCTCTGCATCCTCATCGGTTTCCTCATCGTCCTTTTGAGAGGAAGCGGCAAATTGAACCTTGGGCTTTCTGGGAGCCCTCTTCTTTGTTGCAACCGGACGCTTCACAACTTCTTCTGGCACTAGACGCTCTGCTTCTTTATCGGACGCTCGACGTACTTCCAGACGCTCAGACAGTGGTTTAGCAGCACCACCAATTTTTGGAGGATTGAATAGGTTATTCAGAATCCTTTGTCCCAACAACTTGGACTTATTCAACGGAAGTCCAGACGAGTATACACACTTTGATTTGTACAACAGGTCGCTTAGAACGAGTCCATAAGGTTTATTCGAGGCGTTTAGACTGTCTCGAAACCTTCCAAAGATGTACTCACTCCAGTTGATTTTGATGTTGAGGAGTATAGCAGTCATCATCTGAAATTGTACGGGGTTCACCTTATCAAAGGTTCCCACTCGGCATTCTAGATCTTGCTGCAGAAATCAGCCAACAGCCGGTATTTGGACACTAGGTCTTTCTTTTCGAAGTATTGAGTGTAGGGCACATCGTCGTACGCACTCATGGTTGTCCAGGCTTCCTTGATTTGTTTTAATGTAACGCAATCCAATTCCTCACCCTCATTTGGAAGATTGAAGTTCTTGGCAATGGTGGAAGCAGATAAGAGAAATTCCTTTGGAGACTCCTTCTTGGATAAAGAGATTAGACAAGAAATAGACTTCTTGTCCTCAGAAAGTTTAGCAGTCTTCCAAAAGGTATCAACTTTAGTTGGAAACATATATGAGTATTGGGTCAAGAACGGTTTGAGCCCAGCCTTGACGACCATGTCCATCATGTCCGTTAGGTTGATCTGAGGTTGTTCATAGAGAAATTTCCAGTTGACAACAAGGCCTTCAGTCACCTTGATGGTAAGTTCAGCAGAAGTAGACGAAGATTTCTTTGGTGCCATTTTTAGTGAAAGAGATGAACTGAGATTTTCTTTTGCTTTGAGAGAGAGAGAATAAGTTTTGCAGATATGTTTGAGTAAAAGTGAATTGTCTTTCTGCAGAATTTGTGTTTTAAATGACACAGTAAAGAATTTTTGAAACTTGTGTTCTCTAGTCTCTGTAGGATTTAGACACGTGTAACGATTGTTGAATCTCAGCCATAAATTCATTAACTGCGGATGCGAGTTTTGTGTAATAGAGAGAAGTTACATTTGGTAATTCTCATATATAAAGACTTGACATCCGAGTTAAAATTTTAAAAACGTTTGTACACTGAAACGTACACAAACACGTGCTATCTCTGAACCGTCATTTTGAAAAGAAACTTTTGATTACCCGCCAGTTTGATGTGATAGAAGCGTGCGAGTAGAGTACAAAATAGACTTTTGAGTCTACCCACTACTTCGAAAGAAGTTTGGAAACTTTATGCATGGCTTGTAAAGAAAATATTTAAGAGTTGATTGGACTTGATTCAACGCTTAACTGATACCATTGGTTGGTATTTATTTTAACGGTTGTAATATAGACGCTTAAAGTCAAAGTTCCTTTTTTTTTTTATGTTTGAGCGTCCAATATTTTATGCAAAAATAATACTGAGCGTTGATGATCATGCATCTGAAAATTTTGATCATTGACGCTTACAGTTATGTTCAAATACAATTTTAAGATTCCCCCTAAATTTGATAACTTGTACCATTTGTTTTGTTTTTCAAAGAAGGCTTTTAGACATAAATCAAGTGGATTCCCCCTAAATTATATGTCTAATAAAGTATGATGCTTGATGATTAAGCGTTTAAATCAATCATACCTAGTTCACTTCTCAAAGTGAGAAAGCGTTGTTCATTGAGTGCTTTGGTGAAGATATCTGCCAATTGTTTGTCAGTTCCAATGAAGTGCATGGAGATATCTTTCTTTTGAACGTGGTCACGAAGGAATGGTATCTAATGTCAATGTGTTTGGTTCTGGAATGAAGAACAGGGTTTTGAGTCATGGCTAGAGCGCTTTGGTTATCACAATGAATGGGGGTTGGACCTAGGATTATTCCATAGTCTCTAAGTTGTTGCCTCATCCATAATACTTGTGCACAACAACTTCATGCGGCTACATACTCAGCTTCGGCTGTGGAGGTGGCTATGGATTGTTGTTTCTTGCTATGCCATGAAACTAACCTATCACCTAGAAATTGACAAGTACCACAAGTGTTTTTACGATCTATTTTGCAACCTGCAAAATCTGCATCTGAGTAACCAATTAGTTCAAAAGGAGAATCCCTAGGATACCATAAGCCCACATTCTGTGTGCCTTGTAGGTATTTAAGGATCTTCTTGGCAGCAATTAAGTGTGACTCTTTAGGATCAGCTTGAAATCGTGCACACATGCATACCGAAAACATAATATCAAGTCTACTGGCAGTAAGATAAAAATGTGATCCAATGATACCTCTATAATTAGTGATATCAACTTTCTTTCCACTTTCATCTTTATCTAACTTAAGCATTTGGCTCATTGGAATTTTTGAAAATGATGCATTTTCCATACCAAATTTCTTAATCATGTCTCTTGTATATTTAGCTTGGTTAATAAATATGCCATTAGGGAGTTGTTTAACTTGTAGTCCTAAGAAGAAAGTTAATTCACCCATCATGCTCATTTCAAATTGTTCTTGCATCATTTTTGAAAATTTCTCACACAGACGCTTGTTAGTAGAACCAAATATAATATCATCAACGTAAATTTGGACTAAGAGAATGTCTTCGTTATTGGTAATTTTAAATAACGTTGTATCAACGCTGCCTTTTGAAAAGCCTTTACCAATAAGAAAGATAGAGAGAGTGTCATACCATGCTCGGGGTGCTTGCTTAAGCCCGTAAAGTGCTTTTTCTAGCTTGTAAACCATACCCTTACCATGATTGTTGATGAATCCTAGTGGTTGCTCGACATACACTTCTTCTTGGAGTTTACCATTCAGGAAGGCACTCTTCACGTCCATTTGATACACCATAAACTTGTTGAAAGCTGCATACGCTAGAAACATGCGAATTGCTTCAAGACGAGCGACAGGAACGGAAGTCTCATCAAAGTCAATACCCTCCTCTTGGCAGTATCCTTGAGCTACGAGTCTGGCCTTGTTTCTTATAACAATGCCGTTCTCATCCATCTTATTTCTATATACCCATCTAGTTCCAATAACTCCTTGGTGAGTTGGTCTCGGTACTAGCATCCAAACCTTATTTCGTTCGAACTGATTAAGCTCTTCTTGCATAGCTTCAATCCAACTTGGGTCGCTTAGCGCTTCATCCACTTTCTTAGGTTCCATTTGAGATAGAAAGCTTGCGAACATAGCCTCATTGAACGTAGCGGCTCTAGTCCTAATAGGTGCTTCAATATCTCCAATAATCTGCTCAGGTGGATGATCACGCAGCCATAATTTGTCTGGTTGGAAGGGATTAAGAGGTTGCACATGCGCTTGAGAAACAGACGCTTGACTACCTTCTTGCGTAGGCGCTTCAAGTTCACAATTCCTTGTGTGCTCTTGATGATCATTCTCTTCATGGTCATCAGCATTTCTTACATGATAATTTAGAGTAATCTCACGAGTATTCTTAGGAGGTGGCACTAAGATCTCATCATCGTCGTCAGTATCTTCATCAATAGTAATCTTAGACGCTTGATGACATAGATCTTCAACTCCTACATCATTTAAATTAACCTTACTCGGCTCTTGGTTAGCATCATCAAAAACAACATGAATAGATTCCTCAACCTTCGATTTGATCTTATTGAGAATGCGAAAATTCTTTCCATTTTTGGCGTAGCCTAGAAAGATTCCCTCATCCGCTTTAGGATCAAAAGTCTTTAGGCTTTGGGATCCATTATTATGGATAAAACATTTAGAACCAAAGACGTGAAAATATGAAACATTTGGCTTACGTCCCTTCCATAGTTCATATGGAGTTTTCCCATGCTGTTTGTTGATCATGCAGCGGTTTTGAGTGTAACAGGCAGTGTTGATCGCTTCGGCCCAAAATCTAGGAGCGAGCTTGGATTCTGCTAACATAGTCCTAGCGGCTTCCTTAAGCGTTCGGTTCCGGCGCTCAGCAACACCATTTTGTTGGGGAGTTCTGGGAGCTGAATACTCATGATGTATTCCATTTTCTGCACAAAACTTCTCAACAATCTTGTTAGTAAACTCAGTACCATGATCGCTTCTTATTCTTGCAACCTTAAGGTTTTTCAATATTTGAAGTTGCCGAATAAGCGTTGTTAACTTGTCACATGTTTCATCTTTGGATGAAAGAAATTCCACCCAAGTAAATCTAGAGAAATCATCTACTATCACCAAAGTATACTTTTTACCGCTTACACTGATCGTTTGAACGGGTCCAAACAAATCCATGTGAAGTAGTTCAAGTATTCTAGAGGTAGATAGATGAGGTTTTCTCTTGAATGATGATTTAACTTGTTTACCCATTTGACAAGCGTCACAAAGACGATCCTTATGAAATGGTCCATTGGTAATCCCTCTACAAGATTTTGACTTATTAGCTGAGAGATTGTTTTAAAGTTGAGGTGATTCATTTTTCTATGCCATAACCAACCCATTTTAGATTCACTTTTAGCAACAAAACATGTTGGGTTGTTATCAAGTGTTGAACCCCAATCTACCAAATATACGTTGTTAGTTCTTTTTCCTTTCAATTTAGTAGACTTAGTCTTAGCGTCGTTTATATAGCAGCAGTCACTTGAGAATATGACTTCAAAGCCTTTATCACAGAATTGACTTATGCTTAATAAATTGTGCTTCAGACCCTCAACAAAATAAACATCACTTATCATGATGTTCCCCCTATGCACAGTACCTATACCTTTGGTTTTACCTTTGGAGTTGTCACCAAATACAACCTGAGGACCATTGGCAGCTTGATAGTTGATCAGAAGATCTTTGGAACCAGTCATGTGCCTTGATGATCCACTATCAAAGTACCATATAGATGTATCGGCTCTAGCTCTAGGTACCTGCAATCAAAAAGGGAAGTTCTATTTCTGTTTAGGTACCCATTGTTGCTTGGGTCCTTCAACATTAGTAACCTTGTTAGTTTGAATTAGAACTTTAGGAATCCATATTTGCCTCGTCTTCATTGTAGGAATATTGGCCTTTTTGGGTTTCACATTGTGTTGTGTGTGCTTTTTGGTTGTATAATAATATCCTCGATTATAATAATAGTCATAATCATAATCATCATAGTATCGATAATATGATCTTGACTGTCTTGGATATTGACGCTGGTATTTCCTTGGCGCTGGCTTGGGTTGCACTTTTGGTGCTGGACGCTTCGCGCTTGATTCACAGTGGTCAGTCTTATCTTTAGCCTTTTGAGCGTTTGGATAGACCCATCTTTGTGACTCATTTGCCTTAGCCTTACCCTTGCCAGAGTTAGCTTTGACTTTCTCATTTGGCCTCTTACCATTGTCACTTGGTTCATTTTGAGTTTGACCTTGTGAACCTTTTTCAACAAAGATAACACCCTTTCCTTTGTTGTTTGCCATAACATTAGATTGATTGGATTGTTTACCGAGTTTATCGCATCCTAAACCGGTCTTCTCACCAAATAATCTGGTTACTTCAGTCACATTATCCAACTGTCTAGAAGCTTTTGATAATGATGAGATGAGCTGCTCTGATTTAGCAAGTTTAGCGATCAAATCAGCTTCTCTCTTGACTATTATATCAAGATCACTTTTTAATTGAATAATTTCACTCTCAAGCGATTGGTTCTTCTCAATGCACTGTTGCTGAACTCGCAACTCTGCTCTGAGCGTCACTTTATCTCTTGTGAGTGATGAGATAATAGCGAGATCATTTTGATATATTTTGGCAGCTTCTTGACATTCATTGTAGTATTCTTTGACTTTGTCAGGTAATTCATCATAAGAAAGAGGAATTGATAATTCATTGATTACCTCAGGAGACGCTTCATCATCTCTGGCCATGAGACATATGAGCGCTGAGTCATCTAATGGCTCATCATCATCACTACTTTCTTCTGATGATTCTAAATCTTCAGGTGCGGATGCTGGTTCTGATTCTGCTAGCAAACCTTGTTGACGAAGGTTGCTCCTGAATTGGTTTCTATCCAAGTAATCCTGCCTTGAGGGCTTGGATACGTTTGGATAAGGGCAATTTACCTGGTAGTGCCCTGGTTTTCCGCAATTATAGCAAAGATTAGTTTTCATCTTTTGTTCATTTGTTAACCTTGCAATGTGTGGTTTTGAGATCACTGGAGCTGGGAGACTTTGAGTAGACGCTTGGTATTGAACAGGCGCTTGGGGTGAAGGAACAGAATACTGAGGCGCTTGAAACTGTTGTTGCACAGGAGAAGGCGCTTGATATAAACTTTGTCCTTGATTATTAAGACCTTTTCCTTTCTTTTCATATCTCAAGAACTTCCTGAATCTGTTCAGCAAAGCCAACTCTTCTTCCTCATTGATATCTGAATTCTTTCCTTTATTACCCGATTTACCTTTGATTGATGCAATAAGCGCTCCAGATTCAATCACTAGACTACTCACAATATCACTAGCAGAATTCAACTCGAACTCAAATGTTTTTAGCTCTGAAAAGGCGTCTTCTGGAGTTAGGAGATCCAGCATATTTGATTCTCTCATAGCGGTTGTCTTCATCAAGAATTTACTTGGTAAGCTTCTAAAGATTTTAACCACCATTTCTCGGTTCTGTAAATCCATTCCCAACGATGTAAGTTCTGTAACTAGAGCTGTAAATCTTATATCCAATTGCTCTAAAGTTTCACTGGGTAACATCTTAAATCCGTTAAACTTTTCCTTGGCAATGGAAAGTTTGTTTTCTTTGATTTGAGCTGAACCACCACAAATCGTTGCCAACTTATCCCATATTTCTTTAGTAGTTTTGCAAGACTTGATCTTATTAAATAAGTTGTCATTATCACCAATAGCCGTATATAGAGCGTTACGACCAACATTGTCCAAATTAGCTCTTCGACGCTCATCTGGAGTCCATTCTTGTTTTGGTTTTTCAACGTAACCATCGGGAGTTTCTTCCGTGGCTCCAGGCGCTCTTGTGATAACTTTGTATATTTTGATTGGCCCATCTGAAATAATACCACACATGTCATCATCACATGAACAGAGATATGTAAATGCTTTGACTTTCCATGTGTCAAAATTTGATTCAGTCAGTTTGGGAACTTTAGCAAATGCCATATCGAAAATTTTAAATGCAACTAGATTTTGAAAGAAAAGGATCTAAACAAGCAGTTATGTTTGGAAATTTTAAAATTTCAATTTTAACCGCTCTGATACCACTTGTTGGTCCCAAGTGGCATACGAAAGGGTCTAGATGGGGAGGGGGGGTTGAATAGACCTTAAAGTCTTTTTCGACTTCAAAAAGTTTCGTACTAAAAGATTTTTGGATGCTTGAAAAGATAGACGCTTGAAGTGTCTAACGCTTGACTTAAGCGTTCACTTAAAAATATTGGCGCTTTGGCGAAGCGTCTGATGAAGACTGTTTTTAGGAAGTTAACTCAGACTTCAAGATCTGAATACTTTGACCAAGTAGGTTAAGCTTTCAGTTATTTAATCAGTGTTAGCACAGCGGAATGATTTTTGGAGTCTTCTCTTTGAAAGCTTTAGCGTCACAAGAGGTTTCTTAGTTGTTTAGCTTTTGATTGTGTTTTACTTAATCAATTTATGCAATGATATGATAGATGAAAGAATTGACTGAAAAGTAAATGACACAATATTTGTAAGGTTCGTTGGGTGGTGTAATCTCAACTACGTCCTTCTTCTCCTCGAACACTTGGAGGCAATCCACTAAAATGATTCTCAAAGAATCACACAAAATCTTCTACAAATTAGGGAGAGATGGATGTCGATGACTTGAGCTCCTTGATCACACAGATTTCTGCTCCAACTTCAATCCCCTTGCTTCTTTCACCCAGAAATAATGCAAGTATCCAACTTCGATTTACACAGATCGCGAGGCTTGGATAGGGTTTTTCTAAAAGGTTTGTTTGATTTTGATGAAGTTCAAACAACTGGAATATCTCAGTATTAGTGTAGTTTCTTCAAAAAGAATGTTTGAGATATTGGGTTGACTGTCTCAGGATTTGATGAAAAGCAAAGAGAATATTTCCTTGAGTATTCTGGCTTTTCTGAGAGTTTAAGGAATGAGACTTCAATGCAACAGCAATTTGGCTTGATAATTGTTCTATGTTTGGTTTGTTGTTGAAGTTCTATTTATAAGCATTCTTGGAGAAAGTGTCCGTTTGACACATGCAAGGGCACGTGTCTCTCATTTTCGCGAGTGAACAACTTTTGTCCTTTTTCCTGAAAATCTGCTGCACAAAAGTTGGTTCTGCAGTCTTTGAATTGTTGACAGTCCAATAAGATGGCTTCTCCGTACGTCTGAAAGTGCTTATCACATTTAATGCTCTTATCAACATTTAATGCAATTTGAATTAAATGCCCGTTGGCTTTTAATGCACTGAGAATATTTGCATTAAACTCCTTTCGATCTGACGCTTCAGGAGAATGTTTGTCATTTGATAGACGCTTCATTCATGAACTGAAAGTTCCATTTAATCTGGAGGATTATTTAAATGTTTAGACGCTTGGAAAAGTCTTCAGAATTTATTTAGAAGTGTAGACGCTTGAGACTTCAGTCTTCGTTACTTGACACCTCACTCAGAACATGTCAGGCGCTTAGAGTGAACTTCTTCAAACTTCATTCACTATTGATTTCTTGGACGCTTGGAGTCTTCAGATTTCGCAGTCTTGATAAGCTCACTCAGAAAGTATCAAACGCTTAATCTAATAGACTTCTTGATCTAAGAATGCCAAAAGTAAAAGATAAAATAAAGCCTATACATTTCTAATGTTCAAATGCTTATACAAGTATCTATGAAATTTAAGCATACATAACTTTGGGGTCTAACAAGATTCCTAATTGTCATCATCAAAACATCTAACATGAAATTCCTAACAATATATCCTTTACTTACACAGTATTTTAAGTGGGGAGATTTATAACATAGTTATGTTACTTTATTATTTAGTCTCACTTTGCACATTAATTTCTTTCAGCGTAGTTAAGGAAACATAACAATTAAAAAACGCCTAGCAATTCTAACAACACACACTCATATGGACTTTATCTAGATTAGCTCGAGCCAACGAGCCAATCGGGGAGGGATTCTATCTATTACAAGAACTTCCACCTATACAAAAAATCTAATCTTTGAGCTCCAAGCTTTCTGTACAGCTGCCATGCTCCAATTGGGCCTATATAATTTTATTACAAAAAAACGGGCCTATACAAGTTTTTAATAAAATAAAGATACAAGTTGGGGGCTCAAACTCCGGTCCAATACAACCCAGATAATAGAAACCAAAACCAAAAACCCTAATTCCATATGAGGTGTCACTATCACATAATTAAGGGAGCATGTAAAACAATTAAACACATATGTCATGAGCATATTAAATCTTATTTAATAAATAATTTAATCTAATTTAATTATTTGGGAGAATAAATCAAATTTATTTCGAATCCTTAAATCAAATTAAAGTAGACTATATCAAATATATCATGCTCAAAGATTAAATCCAATTTAATCCAAGCAACATTAAATCCAATTTAAGTGGGATCGAAAAACTAACTCATAGAAAACAAGACTAATTAAAGCAAATTAAGTTCACACGATTCTCATGGGCTTAAAAGATTAAGTCCAATCTAATTTAATTTAATTTCATCTAGAAATTAAATGCAATTTAATTTACACAAGTGGATTAAATCAAATTTAATCCTTATAGATAATTTATTTGTCATTAGAAGAATATAATCTAATTTAATTCATGGTGAAATTAATTTCAACTTGATTTCTAGAGCTTAAAAGATTTAAAACTTATTTAATCTTTATCGAAATAAAGTCTAGCAATATTTTTATGAAAGATTAAAACTTATTAATCTTTGCGAAATAAAGTCAAATTTTATCTTTTAGTCTAACTTGATCAAGTTCAAAATAAATCTAATCTATTTTTGAAAAAAAAAACTCCTCTCTCTCCCCATCTCTCTCTAAACCCTATTAGCCTTCTTTTTCTTCTATTTTCCTCTGCCGCGATAGCTTGGGAAAGCAGTCGCCTTCTTCACCACTGTTACCACCACCATCGTCGGCGGGTTCGGTTGGAGCACCCTTCTTCAATTTGTACATCACATCTTCAAATCTGACGAGACGACTATGTATCTAACGAGATAGAGACAGATCTGACGAGATGAAGACGAGTGATACATAAGTTTTTATATAGTGTTTTAGATATTTTGTTTAGTATTTTATTCTCTGTCTCGTATGAGAGTTCGCTTTCTCTCTCGAATGAGAGTTTCATCTCTCCTTGAATAGGAGTTGCACAAGAATTTTCTTGTGTTAGGTTGTGAGTTCTTAAGATTTGTTATCTTCAAGAACTTGATAGTTAGTGTTTCAGATGTTCTTACTATATCGTTTGAGTCAATATGAATTCTATTGTTCCAGGCGTTGTAAACTTTCGATTGAATGATATATAAAACCGATTTTTCTTCAAAAAAAAAACTAATCTATTTTGACTTCTTTAATTAAATCAAATTTAATTAAAGTGAGACTATATCCAATAAAGTCTCTATGGGTGAACAAATCTGAAACTTAATAAATTAAGTTTAATCGAATTCCAAGCACCATGAAATCCAATTTACATAATCCAAATCAAATCCAATTATTCAAGTGTAAATCCAATTTACATAATCAAAATCAAATCAGACTTATTTTGATGGGCTGGTTAAATGCAATTCGATCAAGAATAAAATCAAGTCCAACCTAATTTATTCATATGACTAAATATCATTTAATCAAAGTGTAACTAAATCAAATTTAAGTACTAGAAAAGATCAAATTTTTATTTAACTAAAGGGTATTTAAATCCAATTTAATTTTAAAACAAATCTAATTTATATACCCTTTAATTTGGAGATTAAATCTTAATTTAATTTATTAAGTTTAATTTATTTTGATAGGCTAATTAAAATTTAATTTGATCGAGAATAACATCAAGTCCAACTTACTTTATTCATATGACTAAATATAATTTAATCAAGATGTAAATAAATCAAATTTAATCACTAGAAAACATCAAATTTCTAAATTAACTAAGGGGTATTTAAATCTGATTTAACTTTAGAACAAATCTAATTTATATACCCTTTAACCTGATGAAATAAATTAAATTTAAATAAATTAAATTCAATTTAATTTGAAATCCGTAATAGAAAAGGCCATTAATTAATTCAAATGGGGCATGTATTGGGTCAAACCTAATAAATATTAATTAATATGCTGTGCTCAAGCCCAACAATCCTTTAATTAATTCGCTAGGCCCAGGCCCAACATTACACTAATAAACATGTTGGGCTTAAGCCCAACGATTATTTATTAATGGCTAGAGTCTAGTGTCTGGTTATCCTCAGCGCTGGGCCAAGCCCAGCACAACATTAAATGTGTTGGGCCGCTAATTTAACTCATGATGTCTTAAGCCCAACACATCATCTTCCTCGTTGCCCGCTAGGGCAACAACGCCCACTATATACAACCACACACTCCGGCTATTTGCCCGGCAAAGGTGGCGGTACCCAGCGCCGAGAAACGGCGGAGCATCTTAAAGCGGCATGACGAACACAACGGCCATAACCCACGCAGTTCCGAATGACACGTGGGTGCTGTGCGAATCCGGTTTGCATACCACGTCGGCAATGGCGTTTCCTGCCTCCGCATCGGTTCGATGGCAGCGACGCTTCACAGCTTCATGTCACTTGCGGGACGTCTCCTGGAGTGCGACTGAGGCTGCACAGCCAAGCTGCGCCGCCATTATAACCTCGCACAACAGCGTCTATGCGTCGTTGGCGACTGGGCGGCGGTGCTGTGCAGTCCCGCCGACGCCGCTTACGGCGTTGCTCCGCATCCATTTCGGCCCTTTTCGTTTTTCAGAATTTCGATCCGATCGAAATAAATTTCACATTCATTTTTTTAGATTTAACAAATTCACCCAATTATAATTTGAATTTTTTTATCCATATTATGAGAGTCTGAACCATACGATTGTGTATCAAACACGAATATCAAATAAACAAATGAATGCGCATACAAAAAATCAATGAAGCCATATATTTCGCTCTGATACCACTGTTGGGAATCGTTACTCGAAATACGCAGAGGATAAAAATTTTATTCAATTCCTGAGCCATGGATCAATTTAGGAGTTTAGTTGATTTTAATCGAAGAACGAGATAAAACAATTTACCTCTTGTAGCATGTTCGGAATCATGTTCATGAGAGTAGCAACCCGTGAGTTCCTACCTCTAGATTGTCATGCGAAGATGTGCCCGACTCCCCCATGACTTTCCAGACCAACCAACCTCCATCCTCCTCTCCAAGCAACGGGGCGGACGGCTAGGGCTTATGAGAGGGAGAGGGAATTTTATTTTAACTACTTTTCTCCAAGAAAACCTAACTCCAAGTTGTAGGGTAAAAACTGAATCAGTCAATAATGACTAGGGTATTTAAACAAAACCAAGCAGATTATTCTCCAAGCTGGGCCGGGCGTCCAAGCCTACTGGGATGGGCTTATTGGGCTCATCCAATGTATAGCCCAATGTTGAGTAAATTTAATTAATTAATCCAAGTCTAATTCAATTAGAGAATTAATTAAATACTTATTCTTTTAATTAATAGTATATATATTAAACCCAAATCAATTTAACTATTAATATTGATTAAATAAATATATTTAACTCATACCATTCAATATATATTTAATAAATCAACACATCCCAAACGATCAGTAGTTTCACATCCATGTGAAATTAACGAAATACCCTTTTACAGTAAAACCATTTCATCCTGTCATCTTCATATAGCACGACTCTCTAGGCTCGTCTTGATTGGCATTGGGAAGATTCCAAGGATATAGTTATCACCATGCCAGTCCCATGAGCTATACCGAAACCCAATCAAACGCGAGATGAATATGTCATCACGAACCTTTAAGTTACAAATATCGTATGCGTATAATCTCCTCACTGACGCAGCCCGATCAAGTAAGAGTCATGGAATGTCAAACTCATAGAACTTGGTACTGCACTAAATAATCATACTGAAGTGAAATTACCGAACTGCCCTTCGTATCCAATACGTGTCAGTTGTATTTGCTTTGGCCAAAGACTTTAATTCCACAACACTTATGATTATACAGGTTGCTTCTCGTTTAGTTTCGAGATAGTGAATCCCCTATTAACAGTCAACGTCCCATCATCGAACGCACCAATTGAATAGTACTTCGAGGTCGACCCCACGAACGGGTGATTGGGCCTAACTACTCTGATAACTTATTCAATAGTACGAGCACGATGTAAATGACTCCCCAAGTCTAAAGCTCACTCATACTATCGTAACAGGTAATTCCGATCATTGACTGTTACTGAGTAAAAACCCATGTGATCGGATTACAACGAGTCATGTTCGAATATATTAACTCTGTTAACTATATCCATGATATTGGCTCCCACTATCTAATCAGTGTAAGACCAGCACTTCTTGTCAAAGCAAGTGTCATACGATTTGAACCTTAATGCCCAATTAAGATTTCTTAACTCGCGAACCATATTTATAAGATTGAGCACTTAACACTACCAGTGCCTCCACACTATCAAATAAGTGGTGGTGAGTACACCTCAATCTTAGGGATTTGTTTGTTCAATATAGTTAATGCCACATAGTTTTACATGAACAAAAATTCATTGCTTTTATATATGTTCGTACAATATAAATCAGTGCCCTTCTTAAATCTAATTTCTCATTGGCATTGAGGGCACACACCTAACATTAGAATCTTCCACTTAGAACCTTTTCAGAACCTTTTCTATGTAGAGGGCTTGAGATAGTCCTATTGTCCTATTCGCTCTATCGCTGTAAATGTGAATTTCGAGGATATAGGTTGTTTCTCCCAAGTCTTTTATGGAGAACGTGCTTGAGAGCCATATTTTGATCGAGGTCAATAGGCCTATATCATTTCCTATCAATAGAATGTCGTCTACGTATAAGATCAGAAATGATATTATACTCCCACTGGTTTTCTTGTAAATGCATGGTTCATCTTCATTGTTGATGAAGCCATAGTTCCTAACTTCTACATCAAAATGGAGATTCCAGCTCCGCGAGGCTTGTTTGAGTCCATAAATGGATCTATTCAATTTACACACCTTATGAGAATCTTTCTTGGATATGAAACCTTTGGGCAGTTTGATATAGATGTCCTCCTCGAGGAATCCATTCAAGAACGCGGTCTTCACATCCATTTGCCAAATTTCATAATCCAAATGTGTGGCTATAGATCCCGGTGGATTTGATCATGGCTACGGGCAAAAAGGTTTCCTCATAGTCAATGCCTTCCTTTTGACTATACCCTTTTGCCACTAGCTTGGCCTTATGGATATTCACATTGCCATCTGGACCAATCTTTCTCTTGTATATCCGTTTGCAACCTCTCTGCGCAATGCCTCCGGGATGGTCCACATAAGTTCAGACTTGGTTCGAATAAATCAAATCCATCTTTATTTTCATAGCCACAAGCCATGCAGAGTCAATATCGGCCATTGCAAGTAAAGGGATCTATCTTCCGCCATTGAATCTTCTGAGAAACCAACGAATTGTCCTTTTAGAGATCTATCTTCCAATTTCTCCATCTTTGTCTTTTTCACATAGGCTGGACAACCCCATATTCTAATGTGTTTTAGACTAGGTGTCTTTCCACTCCATATCTCATAAGGAGTTTTAGTAACATACTTAGAGATGAACACCTTTTCAAGATATATGTTGCTGTAAGCAGTGCATGGCCCCAAAACGATATGGGAAGATCCGTGTAGCTGAGCATCGAATGAACCATATCCAATAATGTTCTATTTCGGCGCTCAGCCACCCCATTTAGTTGTGGAGTAGCTGGAGGAATTAACTATAATACTATTCCCTGTTCTAATAAGAACGTACCAAATTCAGCACTCATGAATTCTCCACCCCGAAAAGTTCTATTTAGTTGTTAATGATTCTTTTTTGGGTGAAAAGTGAGAAAAGTTGTGCTTTTGAGGTGCAAAATGTAATTTTTGACATTTCAATTATCCCACATTTACCAGTTTGATGGAAAATTAGATGGAGGGACAACGTTTGATGAAAATGTGGTAGTTTAGGGACTACATTTGATGAGCGGTACAACTAGGGGACCAAAATCGAATTAGGTGTATAATTGAGGGATCAAAAATTAAAATATTCCTATTATATTATCATTATTAATAGTATATTCGTCAACTTTGCCTTCAGTAATGCCAATCAAACTATTATACTATTTACAGTCACTGGATTTATAACGCGAGCAACACGTGAGCTGGCCGCTAGATTAGGGTGCTGTTTCCTCTTTTGTTAATATATTTGAATTTTGAACTAATGTTTCTGATTGAATTAGCACAGACATGTTACAGCAGATAGCCTTACACAGCTCAATTAATGACCAGATCGATCTGAGTAGAAAAAATTATTTATTAAAATGTGTTGAGAAGTTACCACAGACACGATCTGGACATAAGGACGTCTTTCAAGATGTAGATAGTTTATCGAAAATAATTTGGAATTTACTGTTCAATTTTTTATTTTTTTTGGAATTGTGACAAAGTTACGATTTATTTCAAATGTCTGGCAGTTGTTCATGTGATCATATTTAGGGTTATCCCTTTTTCCATAAATATCTTATAAAATATAAGTACAGCTTATAAGGTGTGGGAGATCGATTTTACGAAAACATTAGTTCTTGAAATGTTTGTATAAAATAAAGGACAATTGTCACTTATAGTTCCTAAATTATTACATTTGTTTCACTTACGTCCTTAAACTAAAATTTGTTATGCTACCGTCCCTAAAATAATAATTTCGTCTCACTTTAGTCTTTTCCGGTGGATTGTGACCAGATATTAGTTTCCGGTGGTCCCTAAAGTATCAAATTTGGTCCCTAAACAAAAAAAAAAAAAAAAATGGAAAAAATTATGTTTTTTGCGATTTTACAATATACCTTACTTTAAGTGTTATTATTTAACTAATATAAATTAGTATATATTTATAGGTAATGTCTCATAGAACAATAAAAAATTAATATATATTGATAATTAATTCCTAAGTTAAAGAATAAAAACAACCACCTTATTTTAATTGTTACTATTTAGCTAATATACACCAAACACAAGAACCTCATACGCAGCTGCACAAAATCATACGTATAACGGTTTTTTCTCAACATAGCATGGATAAATTACTAAATTCGTTTTTCTAGCATTCATTGTGAAAAACTAATTTGTTAGTAGTTTCATCGGTTTAGAAGTGAGCAAAAATCATAATGAAAAGTACATGTCTGAATATGTGAAAATGGCGGTTAATGAATATTTACCTTTTTATGGTTTGTTTTCTTTCTTTTTTCTATTCTTAACGAATATCATTTGTTGAGATGATAATTAATTTTTTCCAATAAAAATATAATTTAAGTGTTATTATATATAATAGATAATTAATTTCTTATTGTAATAAATATTTAATTGATTATTAGTTAATAAATTTTTGGGTATCTTGTTAAAATATTTTTCTTTTTATAGAATTAAATTACTCAATTATAATTATCGTGTAATTTGTGAATTCGAACCAGGTCTGGGATCTTTCCCCATAGCCTTCTTTTTTGTTATTTATTAATTAAACTTAATTAATTAAATGGTTAAGCAATCGTTTAATTATTGGAGTAAAAAAAATTATTATTTTTTATCATTTTATTTAGACATTGACCATTAGTACATATTAGCTAAATAATAACAATCAAAATAAGATAATTGTTTCTATTCTTTTATTTAGGAATTAATTATTAATATATATATATATATATATATATATGATTTTTTATCCTTCTATTCGACATTACCTATAAGTATATTAGTTAAATAAAAATAATTAACAATAAAGTAGATTGTAAAATTGCAAAAAATAAAGAATCCTGTTTTTTCTAGGTTGAGGGACCAAAGTGATATAAATTTGATACTTCGGGGACTACTGGAAATTGACATCCGGTCACAAACCACCGGAAATGACTAAAGTGAGACGAAATTACTACTTTAATTTTAGTTTAGGGATGTAAGTGAAACAAACGTAATAGTTTAGGGACTATAAGGGACATTTGTCCTAAAATAAAAGAATAAAGCTTATCAAATGTTAGTAATGACAAATTTTCAATTAAAATGATCAAAGTTAAGAGATATGTTAGCAAGTTAAGAAATAAGTTAGCAGCATCTAATTTGCGATCATACGCTCATATATAATGTTATTTTAAGAGTTTATGAGTTTATTCTCAAATGAAAAAAAAAACCCAAACTTTTATCAAACTTATAAGCAGCTAAATATTTTATAAGATATTTGACGAATTAAACGACTCAAACACCTCAGAACTCTAAGTTAGTAATTAGTAAACTTGAGTATATGGTCGTTCGTCTATGAGGAGACACCTAATTCTGAAGAAGCCAAATTAATTATTAATGTACCCATGTTATCTGCTGATTTTCGATTAATCAATGATACATGTATCTTCACGTTGATTAAATTAGTCAAACTAAGAGCATCTTACGAGGGTAAGACTCTGAGATAACCTTATATAATATAATTTCATGTATTTGAACTTCTCACTGCATTTGGTCGACACAATCTGAATTTTTATTACTTGATTCTCAATTATCGCATAATATATTTTCTCATATTCGGTAAAAACTTTGGAAATCTGAGAGGAACATGCCACGATTTGGGCAAGGAAGAGAAAATGGTATGCCAATTGCTGTGCAACTGATATAGAAGGGGGAAAACAATCATTTTGATGGAAAAAAATAAAATCACAGCTTTGTAAGAGGTCAAATTTGGAAATTTAGTTCGATTAAGCTCTCATTTTTCAATTATTGATAAAAGAAAAAATCAAATCATCTTCCACCATAAATAGAGTTACTACTAAGTACTAACCTAAAAATTAAATTTTTAGGCGGTCAAATTCACTTTGCTCCCATTTACTAAAAAAATTGAAATTCTCATTTTTCGTATATTATAACTGACTACTTGGACACTTTTGATACAATTAGTTATGAGAATCATACTTTAAGCACAAAATCTTCATTTTTCTTCTCACTTTTGATAAAACCATTAAGTGGACTGATGAAAAGGTCAATTGGAATACCATAACTTATTGGTTTTGATCCCAATCATGGTTCAAAGTGTCGGCCGATATCCGATGATATCGGCCCATACGTACATAACCGGATCGGAGGGGTCCGATCCGATAAAATCCGTCGATACGCTTTGTTACCGGGTGTGTATGGTATCGCCGATATTATCGGATATCGGCAGATAATATCTGAGATATCATGATAATATTGGAGTTTTTGGATATTATTGGCCGATATCCGATAATATCGGTGATACCAAAACAGTGAGTTCATCATCACCACCAAGATTCAAATCTGGGCAGAACAACTTCGTTGATTACAGATTGGAATCTATATGGAAGGCAATACTATTGTTCCGTATCAGGTAACGGAATATTTTGTCTCATCTTAACCAATAACTCAAGTTTTGTACATACTAAACGAAATTTAGAGTCCGTCTCACCTCCAAAACTAAGAATTCTTGCTCAATCCTTAATCGAACATCTGACAATCTGTTATTTTGTTCCTATATTAAATGCTATTCACCCCAAGTAATTCATGGTGATCCGTGTTCACTTCTACTTTAAATATATTGATTATTTGCGTTATATTTATTTTCCAGAAAGAAGCTTCTGAGATCATTGCTTCCACATTCGCTAATACATAAAAGATATATCATTCAACAGTATGGCAGCAAGCATGGGAAAAGGATTTGTTTGTTTGTTTGTTTGTTTGTTGCAAGAATATTCAATGTATAATTGGAAAATGTAATTATTGGAACTTGGAAGAATCTTGTCACTTTTGCAGTTGATGTACTAGCAAAGCTTTTGCATATGAAGTGTTTGAAACTTCAGAAACTTTGCTTTGCTGATGTACTAGCTTTGCTTTTGTTTTCCTTTTTCAAAAACTTCATAGCTTTATGTCATTTCTTCTTATTATTCACTTATGGTTCACGGGATCTACTCACATTCACGGGATGTATGTAAATGTAAGCACTAAGCTCAAACTTAGTTTGAGAAAGTATATAAGCATGTATATATATAGGGTATGGATCAAATACATCCCTATAGTTTAGATAAGATATAAGACTCAATCTAGGCCATTTAAACCATTTGATCCCAAGGTCATATTTAAAGCCATTATTTCTGATTTTATATTTAATTTAATGATGATGTGGGCATTTTGGTCAATAAGTCTAACAAACTCATGCAAATAACATGCAAGATCAAATCAAATCCCACTATATCCGCCCATAACAGATTTTTTCCCCAATTAATTCTCTTCTTCCCAATTAAAGAATGTAAATTTTTTACAGAAGATTTGACATACAATTAGTTGCTGATTCTATCCAGCAAGAGATCTACCGGCTTAAACCATGTACGTCTTAACAAATGTGTTAATAATTCTGATTCAGAATGACAGAATGATCTATTTAGCAAATGTATTGATTCTACCATGGGATAGTGACTTTATTTTTTTAGTCAGATGCATGTTTATACCTTGCTGTTTCATAGAATTTATCATTGGTCCAAGAAGATTCGTCAAGACAGCCTCTCAATCCCTTATAGTTTAAATATGCGAACAGAGCAGCTCGGGTTTTATGGTACAAAATGGCATGACATCGCGTATTCTATTTCACGTATAATGGGTTATATGATACTGTATATTGGTTTATATGAGTCTGTATACTGGGTTATAAGATACTGTATAATGGTGATTAATATTATATTACATTATACAGTTCATATAATGGGGTTATATAGTGTGGAATTAAATGCAATCCACCCAGTCAGTTGAATACTCTATACAGTAGAATGTACATAGGTATACAGTTAGTACAAATAGTGATATACAGTGCATGTTAACACATTATACTTTTTATGATACATTAACTAATTAAACAATATACAGAACATTTATTGATTTTATACAGCGGGTTATTCAATATTATACAGTAAGAAGTCTCATTAATTATTCTATGCTATATGTTAACACACACTGTTTGTTACATATTAACATACTGTATATCATATGTATATTTACTATATAATATTATATAAGTTACTGAACAATCAATGAACACTAGAATTCGAAAAATAAGAATGAATACGATAAAGGAACACTCACAAGATGATCTTGTGCCCAAGCTACCAAGCTCCTTATTCCACCAAATTATACAGTAAATGGCAAAATAAAACCCTACCAAACTATTTATACAAATCATCCTAACAAGTCCCATACTCTGCATGGAAACTAATAAAAGACAATATTACAAATAAGGAAACAATAATTAATCAATTCCAAATCAATTCTAATTAATCTGCCCCTCCACAGCGCCAAACTTCTTCTTCCTTCTTTCATACACGCGAATGCCACTTGTCCCCACGTCATCAGTCCCGCGCACCATGTCACCTTCCACATTATACAGTGACATGTAAAACATTATACAGAATATTATATCACATTATACAGTATCATATAACCCAATATACAGTGTGTGTTTAAACATCATACAAATACAATATAATAAACCATTATACATTATATTATAAGACATTATACAGTAGCGTGCAAGGCAATATACAGTGTGTGCACACACATAATACAGTAACATTACACACACTAATTAAAAAATAAACAGCGTGTTTTACACAAATATGCACACAAAATCAATAAAAACACATTATTTGACCCCAATAAACAGTGTATAGATGCATCGAATTAATCAAAAACGTATTTTTTTAACAACAAATCAACAAAATACATGAATTCGTCCGTTATATGATCGAAAAAAAATTGAAAATGGACTGTATAATCGGTACCTATGACTCTCGAGGGGGTTTTCGACCTCATTTTCTGTTGAGAAAAAGTCCGATTGGGTGCCATTTTAGGGTTGATGGAGTGTGCGAAATCTGAATATGCAATTATTTTTGGAAAGATATGGCTTAAATACAGATTTCAATCGTGATTTACAGTTGAGTTTTGTGGGTTTAAATGTGAGAGATTTTAGGGAGATTGTGGAGTTAATTTAGGAGGGGATTTGATGTATAATTGTGTGTATTTTACATTTCTACCCCTCTGCCAGTTACATCATGTTTCCTGCGCATTTTTTAGTGTTTAATTTGGACTGTTTGATTTAATTGATCCAATGGTGTATATTGGGTTTTATATCTTATCTAATATAAGGTATGTATTAGATCTTGACCCTATATATATATATACACACTCCATATTTCTAGCAATTTAACCACAATCCAGCACCCATTATATATATATATATATAAAGGCTTCTTGAGTTTCCCCGTTTTTGATCTTTTTTCAATTTATCACATACATGACATGTGAAGATATTCCAAGATAGTACTAGGTGTCAAGTACTTGAGTTATCTCATCAATTTTATTTTATTTTTAGGGAATTTATTTTTTCCTTTTCTTTTTGATATCTATCTATACTATTCTATATTTGAAGGAAGTGTTTGACCAATTTTAACTTCAATTGAGCTCAATTCTAATTTTCTAGAATTTTGAGTTTTTTTAATTGTGAAATAAATTATCATTGGTAGACATCATTCCATATTCAAATGTATGTAAATGAATGAAAGATTGATTCAAGATTTGAATCGGTGAAATCCTATCTGGAAAGTGAATAACTATAATGCAATTTTGATTTTAATGGGAATCCTTCATGGAAAGTGAATTACAATGATGCAATTGACAAACAAAAAAGAAGGAAAGCTTTTGTCCTCATAGTCAACGTCAATTAATAGCTTAATTGCCTCATGGATTGATGGATTTTGGGGTTTCCCTTTTCCATAATTAAGTTAATTAAATCTTAATAAAAAACTTACCTTAACAAGTTAATACCTACATAGGGTTAAGATCGAGTACATACCTTCCCTTAGATAAGATCTAAGATCCAATATACACCATTGGATCAATTAAATCCAACAGTCCAAAAAATAAGGAATAAACAAGCTGTAGAAATTGAAAAATAAAGATTAGGGGTATAATAGACAAAATGGCAAGATTATACAACATTCAGTTACCCAAAATATAACAGAAAAATCTCCTACAATCTCTCCAAATCTGATACCCACGAAAATCTCTCAATCCCAGGCCAAGATTAACGCAATCAATTTATAGAATCGTATTAACCTCATATTTCGGTCAATTATCACAAAAAAATTTCTGAAATTCTGAAATTTCTGAAAAATCGAGATTGAAAAAACCAAAATCTGAAATATTAAACTTCTGGAATTTGCGTGAGTTGCTGCTCGAAGACGACTGGAAATTAGCTGGGGAAGACGGTTGGAAATTAGCTGGGGAAGGCGACCGGAAAATAGCCATGAATTTCGCGAACTGAAAATTCGATCGTGAAATATCAATCTTCTCCTATTGTATATTTGTGTATTAGCTATTGTATAATGTATTAATTAGCTATTGTATAATGTTTATTAGCTGTTGTATTCACTGTATAACGGGTTATATGATTCTGTATATTGGCTTATATTTAACTGTATATTGTGTTATAAGATACTGTATAATGATTTATAAGATTGTAATTGTATAATGTATAAACACACACTGTATAATGGGTTGTATGATACTGTATAATATGTTATAACATACTGTATAATGGTTTGAAAATCACTAATTGTATATCAGTAATCGCTCACTGTATATCACCATTGTATTTACTGTATAATGGTTTATAAGCTACTATATAATGATTTATAACCTACTGTATAATAGTTTAAAAATCACTAATTGTGGTGTCACTAAAATACCACACTGTATATCACCACTCATGTACTGTATTTTGCTTTAAAAAATAAAAAATATATATATATTTTAAATTTTCGAAAGGCAAAAACTATTTTTGGAATTTGGCCCCAAGCTCTATATCAATCTCGAAGGAAACGTCGTTTTAAAAACAATTCAGCATACTTATCATAAGTATGCTGAGCACCACCCTCTCGGGCCCAAATTCCATCGTTTTAATAGATTTATTCGCGTTTTTATGTTTTCAGTCGGATTTTTATTTTTATTTTTATTTATTTCCATTATTTCCAAACTTTACCTTGTTTGTATTTACTGTATATTTGTTTATTAACTATTGTATAATGAATTAATTAGCTATTGTATTCATTGTATAATGACTTATATAATATTGTATATTGATTAATATGATATTGTATAATGTGCTATAAGATACCGTATAATGGTTTATAAGATTGTAATTGTATAGTTATAAACACACACTAATTGTATAATGTATAAGTTACTGTATAATGTTTTAAAAATTACTAATTGTGTTTGTCACTAGTACCACACTGTATAAGATGTTGTATAATGGTTTATATGATATGTAATTGTTATTTACAAGTCTTAAAAACTAGCAAAACGCAATTTTGAAGCCCTAAACGATCTCAGATGGCTAAAATCATGACACCGCACTGCAAGGCAGTTCGTCTTGTTCAACACGCCGTTTCGCTATAACTGTGCAATTTTTGTATCATTCCGACATAGTGAATTTTTTTCCCATGATTTCGCTTATATCATTGTTATTTGCTTTGATTTTTTATTTTTGAAGAATCTGTTCTTGTGAATTCTGTTTTTGAAGAATTTGTTTGTGAATTAAACTGACTTTCTTTGCATTTAATACCACACTGTATAATCGCGTTATATGGACTGTATAATGGAATATAATATACTGTATAATGATGATTAATGTACTGTATAATATGCAGAAAAAAAATGCAGAATTTACAATTTATGATTCGAAAGAAAAAACGAATTTGGAAGCAGAATTGATGAATGATGAAGAAATTTCAGATTCTGGTAATGAAATTGATAATTTCTGTAAATAGATCGAATTATAATTAGAAATAAAAATAAATTGGGAAGCAAAATCAGTTATGGAGAAAAACCAGGAATCTGTTATGGGAAGATTTAGTTTGTTATGTTTTACTGCCTAAAATGCCCCTCCCATCATTAAAACAATTTAAATAATCTGAAAAATAAGATAAACACACACCTTGGGATCAAATTGAATCAAAAGCCTAGATTGGGTCTTAGATCTTACCTAATGTCAAGGTATGTATTTGATCCATACCCTACCTACATATATATGTTCTAATCATATAACTACGCAGCTATTCATATAGTCACTTCATAGTTCTGCTGGTCTTTTTCAATTGTTATTGTCCTGGTAATGTTCCAAAATTTAATATATTTATCCTCCTAATGCATGTTCTAACATTTTAAGTACATTTCTAAGTTTTTAATCGTTTTTCCCATGATATTGTGCATATAATGTATATTCTAATTTCTTCCATGGATTGAGAATATTATGCTTTTCGATTACCTCTTAAGTACATTTCTAAGACGGTTTTATGCTTTTAAACACATTCATGATATTATTTGTGTATTTGCATGTAATGTATTTTATAATTTCTTGCACCGATTGAGATGAAAAAGGCTTACAAGACTATCTAGATGTATGGATATTATCCTTTTCGGCTTTACCATGCATATATCAAATTTATTTTTTCTCTTGATGCATGTTCTAAGAAGGTTTTACGGTTTTCTCATGGATTGAGATGAAAAAGGTTTACAAGAGTATCTAGTGGTATGATTATTATGCTTTTCGATTTTACCATGTACTGAATTTATCTTTAATATATCTATCTATCTATACTATTATATATTTGAAGGAAGTGTTTGACCAATTTTGACTTCAATTAAGATCAATTCTAATTTTCTAGAATTTGGAGTATTTTAAATTGTAACAAAAATTATTATTGGTGGATGTCATTCCATATTGAAATGTAAATCTTTGCTCATAAAAACTAATGAACACGTTTGAAATTTGAATCAAGCAAACATTTCTCACAATGAGGAAAGCTACATAATTCGTCGCTGCGGTAATTGATTTGTTGGCAATTTTATATGGAAAGTGAATAACAATGGGTGCAATTGACAAAGTAGAAGAAGGAAAATTAACAAAAAAGATGAAGGAAAAAAGATATTGTCTTGGTCACGTCATTTAATGTGGTTGACTTTATGGATTGGGAATTGGAGTTTCTTTTTCTCATAATTAAGTCATTAAATTGATGACATAAACTTAATATGAAAATTACCTTTTAATACTTACATATTTTCTAATCCTATAACTATAGCAGAAGCAATTCATTTCGTCTACTGCATAATTTTGATGTTCCTCTTCTATTGTTGTCTGGCCAATAATGTTTCAAAACTTTATATGGTTTTGCTCTTGGTGCATCTTCTATTCTCTTAATTATATTTCTAAAATGATATTTATGCTTTTAAACATTTTCATGATGTTGTTTTTTTATATCTGCATGTAATGTATTTCCTAATTTCTTCCATGAATTCAATTGAGATGAAAAAGGCTTACAAGACTATCAAAAGGTATGAATATATATTATGTTTTCGACTTTCCCATGGACCGATTTATGTTGAACATATTTTTTTATTTATTCGTATAGGTATTTTTTTTGTTAATCCTGGCCTAATCCAAAATCTAAATGTGGTTGGCCATACTCAATCAAGTTTAAGCTGCAAACTGATTGATTTCTTCTACTTAACCTTTAAGTAGATTTCTAAGACCCATTTAAATTTTGTGCTTTCAAAAATGTCCATGAATTGTATATTTGCATGTATTGTATATTCTAAATTTTTCGTGAATTGAGCTGAAAAAAATTTCTTATATTCCCACGAAACTAAATGTATTTTTATTTATTTTTTATAATTTTTAGTATTAGCATTTCTTTTTTCTTAAACTAGACATAATCCGACGATTTGAAAGCAGTTGATATTCAAGTTCAATCAAGTGAGTGTTTACTATTTTCTTAATCTAGGTTCAATCAAGTGAGTATTTTCTTACACACACACACACACACACAGATATATAGATGTGTGTGTGTGTGCGCATTTTAAAGTGATATAAAGAATAGAATGGATTTTTATTTGTCAATATAAATTTCAATATAATATGATGATCTTTATTGTAATGTTATGCCACAGATCCGCTACTACACCCGGAAATAAGAAATGTTTGATTTGATTCCGTATGTTTTCATGGTGGTGATGCTTCGTTTTTGGATTTTATATTTTTCATTTAGTAGTTACACACACACACATGTGCGTGTGTGTGCATTTTAAAGTGACATGAAAAATACAACGAATTTTTATTTTTCAATATAAATTTTAATAAAATATGTGATCTTTATTGTAACGCTATGCCACAGATCCGCTGTTACACCCGACAATAAGAAGTGTTTGATTTGTTTCTCTATGTTTTTATAATGGTGATGCTTCGTATTTGGATTTTATATTTTTCATTTAGTAGTTTTGCATCTTCTCTGAGTCCTTACTATGCATCGAATTACTCTAATTAAGTATTTTATTTTATTTTAATAGCTGATTTGATTTATTTTTTCTACATTATACTCTTAACATGATTTGGAAATTGAAACTATGGATTATTTTTTTCTTTTATATTGACCTGTCATATTTCAATATTTTTTTATTTTTAGTTCTACTTTTAAATTTATATCTATATGTTTTTATAGTACTATTGTTTATTTAAATTTTATATTTGATCATTTGGAACAGGTGATGTTTCCCATTTTTGTAATTCCTCTTTTTTAAAGTTCAATGAGTTGGAACTTTTGTATTTTCTTTAAGTTTTTCCCAGTATCCCTTTGATTAAATATTTCTATTCTTTTTATTTAACTATATGTTTGCTTTTACTATGTTTTATTTTTCATATGCTTCGGGTTTTAATGCTTATTAATTTTATAATTAGATCGCATAGTTTTTTTTTGTTTTTTTATCTTTTTATTTTTATCGATTTGTTTCTATAAGTTTCATGGGGATATTTTGTATTTTAATTTCGTACTCCTTAATATTCCTTCTATAACGTAGAAAACTAGAAGTTATTCATTATGTAATTTTGCATTCTCTAAGCCCCCCATTTCTATGTACCTTTTCCATATTCAAGTGAAAGTTCATCTTTCTTCTTTCTACTATGGTGGAACTCTAATATATTATCCTAATACCTATAAGGTTATGGCCTTCGGGCATAGTCGTTATCTTTTCAAAAGTATAAAGTATTATTTGTATTATTTTTTTATGTCACATAAGCTAGGAAGACTTAAATACTTTATCAGTTACTTTATTTATGTTTATGGTGTTCATGTAGGCCTTATAACCATTCTCATGTGTAACTAAACTCTTAACAAAATTATGATTTAGAATTTTTTCCATATTTCCTTTATTATTTTGGTTGGTGGAAACTTGGTTTGAATTGAGGTCTCTCTCCAAAAAGAGGATAAGGCAATATTTTACAAGCACAAACGGCAAGGGAAAGAGTGTTTCAAAAAAGACATTTATCACTTATTTATTCTTACTTCATATTTGGTAGGACTATGCAAGCGTGAATATTATATATATATATGTGTGTGTGTGTGTGTGTGTGTGTGTAATTTTAAGTGTATTATATCTTTAAAAGTCTTTTTGTATTTTAAAATAATCGATCGTGCATAGCACGGGGAACATGCTAGTATATATATATATATAGAGAGAGAGGCTTCTTGAGTTTCTCCGTTTTTGATCTTTCTTTCAATTTATCTCATACATGACATGAGAAGATATTCCAAGATAGTAATAGGGTGTCAAGTCCTTGAGTTATCTCATCAATTTTATTTTATTTTATTTTTTGGGAATTTATTCTTTCCTTTTCTTTTTGATAGTTTGGAATTTATTCCCTCACAATTAATCAAAATATAATTAACGAAATAAAGCATCCCAATTTATCAACAATCATACACTATCCTTGTTGAGGTAGACCATTTCCCTGTCCTTTTGAGAATTAATAGTTATTCTCCAAACACTAATTCATAAAAGCCAAAGCATTAATTCCATGCATACATTCATATTACTTACGTCATGTTTTCATAATTTCCATCTATATATTTCGACACATTAATTTATCTAAAAGAATCCACACTTTTCTTTAGTAGTTTTAAACTATAAGAAATTAAAGAATATTTCTCGATTTGAGAAAAATTTCTAGGAAATTGGTGGTAACTTGGTTTGTTGTTGATTTAATTTTGTATTCTTGAATTTCTTTTGACAAATTGGTGATTAGAAAATGGTTAACTTACATGATTCATGCACAGTCAAAAGAGAGGTTTGTTTATTTATTCAAATCCGTCGATTATAATTCATGATATTTTTACAATCAAAACTATTCATGTGATTGGATTCACATTAAATTTACTATATGATGATCATTATGATTATATCAAGACTTGGATTCACATTAAATTTCTCCTTGAGTCCATCTTGCATTTGGGCTGAAGAAATCTACAGGAGCTCCACAACATAAAACTCCTAGCATCTCCACTACTTATTCAATTTCATGTTATTAAACGATTATATTTTATGCAGTTATGGCTCCAAAGTTGGACATTGGATGCTATTCCTGTTGGTAGAGATAGAAAAAAATGTCAATGTAACTATTGAGGAAAAATTGTACATGCTGGGATCACTCGTCTTAAATATCATATTGCACATAGTTCTAGAAATGTGGAACCATGTACGAAAGTTCCAAAGGAAATTAGAAAGATGGTAAAATCACTTATCAGTGAAGAGATTAAAGAAGGGGTGGCGGCTCTTAAAAAGAAAAAAATCAATTATTAATGATGTGAGGGAAGAGAACTTATATGGTGATATGCCATATACTCGTGGACATAGTATTGATGATGATAATGAGGATGGACATGGAATGCCATCATTAGAGAGAAATCACCTCAAGAAAGCTATGAGAGAAAACCGATATATTGCACATATGGAAGAGGAAAGTCGTAGAACGCTAGTGGGGAGATTTCAAGGAGCGTACACCAACAAGGGGTATGCTAATAATTAATAAAATTGTTTCTTAACATTTGTTATATTTTTTGGCTACTACTTTATTTATTTATTTATATCTTTTAGGGTATTATGGAGGCGGTTCAAAAGACTCAATTTCGGGAATGAAACATGAAGTTTCACAGACTTTTGGAATGAAATCGGGTATTGAAATGCCTTTCACTGGATTTGATTCGACATGTTTCCTTCGTCAAACAAAACTATGAAGGGAATGCTCAATAGGGAAGACATAGAGAAAATTGGTAAGGCTATCTCAAAATTCTTCATCTTTAATGCCTATAACAAAACCAAGAAAAGAAGAAACGAAGCTCTAAAAATGTATGAGATGATATTGACAGAGAGATTTTGGAAGAAAGCAAGAGAGGTTTGTGCAGTTATGGAGCCGCGTGTGAGAGTTTTAAAAGTTGTTTACCAAGACAAGACTATGTATCATTTATGAGGCCATGGATAGAGCGAAAATGACAATACAAGCAAGTTCAAAAATTGGGAAAAATACTGGGAGATCATCGATGAAAGATGGTATAGACAATTGCATAGGCACTTGCACGCTACAGGTAATTTCTTATATTATGATTTTGCTATCTATTTGGTCTTAAATAAATTTTTGCTAAATCAATTGTAATCCTCTTTTATTCTTGTCTTAGCTTATTTCTTGAATCCAGTCCTTCAATATTCGAATACTTGTGTGTACGACATGGAGGTCAGACGAGGAGTCAAAGAAGTTATTAAAAGGCTCGAACCAGACTTAATCATGCAATCCAATGCAATGAATGAGGTACTAGTTATCATAATTTTAGTATGGTTATTTATCACTAGTTATATTCCTTATTCTGCAAATCTATTCACTTTGGTAAAATTAAATACACAACTATTACCCCCTTTTGGCTCAGAAAGTTACCGAAAATTTGCCATGTTTTTTACTCTAATTCTCGAGCATTTGACTTTTAATTAACATTACTCATATTTATTATAGATGAAGATTTTTGTTGATAAATTGGGAGAGTTCGGGACACCACTCGCAGGACAAGCTGTATTCAATTCTCTACCAGGTATTTACTCAATTTGATTATTTGAAATTATTTTCTTATGTCATTTTTGCATTCTGTTGTTTGTATTAACTTTTTAAAATTAGCTCAATGGTGGTATGACTATGGTGATGAAGCACCAAACTTCGAAAGATTGTTGTCAAAGTTCTAAGTCAAACATGTGCGTCGTCAGGGTGTGAAAGAAATTGGAGCACTCGGTCATTAATTCATACTAAATTGCGCAATCGATTAGCAATTGAGAAGCTGCACAAACGGGTATATGCTCATTATAATATGTGACTCAAGGTGAGAAACTTAATGTACCAAAAAACAAGATGATGACTTTTACAACCTGATTAAATTGAATCACATTTTTCATGATAATGATATTTTGGATGATTGGACTCGAGAAACAGAGCCTCCATTAATGCCATATGATGATTTAGATTGGATGGATAGAGCCATCCATCACAGTGACGAGGCGAGTGATGAAGATGCAAATAATGACGAAGATGATGACACTACTCTTCCTTTGTCTCGTTGTGCTATTCAGAAATCATCAATAAAGGACAAACAAAAATCATCAAAGGAAAAGTCTAAACAAACTTTGTTAAGTAAAAAGAGTGAACACCTCTCATCAAATGGAAAAAATAAACGAGTGTTACCTAGTTCTAGGAGCGAGGATCACATATGGTGGTGATGATGATGATGACCATGATGGAGGTGGTAGCGGGTATAAAGATACATAACAGGGAGATGGCTCGCCATGGACTCAGGGGGATGACAATTATTATGCAACGCAAGATACAGATCATGGATGCCGTAATAGAATAGAGAATCAACATCGTTTCATGGAAAATTTGACTGATTTCTCTAGTGCTAATGATGATTTTCAATCCCAAAGATCTAGCCCAAGACAGAATGACATTGCAAATTACATGCAGGATTTGGATATTGAACATGGACAAGTTGAATCTTATGGGTTGCCAACTACGTATGGAAAAATGTACCATATCCTATGCATGTCCAAGGGTCATCGATAAGTACTAGAACTAGTGGAAACTATGATCATCCTCGAAGAAAAACTCGTGAATCAGTTTCAGGTGGTATGACCGATGTAGCTGGATATCATCTAGGATCATCTAATAGCGCTGGTGGAAGTAACCATTATTCTGGTCCAGGATCTTTCCCAAGTAGTACTTCTAGTACTCATTATCGAGGCTTTGGTTATTATAACCAAGGCATGGATCATGTAGGACCACCTCAACTACTTCCTCAGGCCCTTTATGGATTGTATCAGAGCACATTCCCACAGTTCCTGTTTGTATTACCATCTCAACCGGTGATGTATTTCTCTTATGGAATACCTTCTAATGCAGCGGATGTGATAAATACTGGCTCTACAGGCGCAAAATTTCCTCCTAATTATTCACCTAGACAACATGCTTATCATAGGAGAAATGATGATGATGATGGAGATAGCGATCATTTTGAGCCCCATCGGCAGTCATCTTTCTTTTGATTATGAAGGTATCTTTGAATTATATAACATACTCTATAAATCATTGGAACATGTATTGTACACAATATTTAAACTTTAGAAACACTATAAATAACTCAAAATAGTAGAAGAGCTATTATATGATAGTAGTAGAATAATTAATATATGAACAATCCTTCAAATAATATTATGTTTTTCTTTTAGACAGGTACACTTCATCAATTTGAGAACAAGCTTGGAGGCACTTGGAGTAGGATTTGGAAGGATCATGTCATTGGCATCATGCAATTTCTTGTATTCATATGTAAAACTTTATAACAAACTAAGTGCATTCATGTCTTATTTCTATGAATTAATTTTTTGAGCGGCTAAAATGATATATTTAGGTTCATTGATGGTTGATGTAGTAAATAATTTTATACGTATTAAAAAGTAGCAATTTGTGTTATTTACATTTTTCTTTAATTTTACTAATAATGCTTTTGTATCGTATCGCCCGATAATATCCCGATACGCCGCGACCGATATGGAAAAGCACCCCCCGATATTATCACCGACACCGCAACTTTGAACCATGATCCCAATGCATGTTAAGTGGTGGAAAAATTTGCTGATTAAAAATCTGAAAACATTGAAAAAAGTAAAGAAATTTGGAAAATCGTTGAAATTCCTGGGCTTTGTTTCGATGTGTTTCTAATGCATTTTCAATCCTTATTTTCTAATATGCATGGGGAATGAGTTTTTTATTTTTATGTGAAAAAAAGTAGAGTATTAGGTTGTATTTTTTAAAAAGGTTGGAATTGGTGATGTAATGATTGAATTGGTTAAAAGTAATACTTATATAAATAGTGTTAGTTAATTATGTTAAAATAACTCTATTATTATTAATCTGAACAAGGCAAAAGACAAACTTTTTACGGTTCAGGCGTACAAAAAATGGAACAAAATCAGACCATAGAATAGTTTTTTTCTTTTATATCAACAAAAATTACAACTCGAAGATGCAATAGTAATAATATCCAAGTGAAAATAATAACATACAACATAACTATAAGTCTGAAATACTTTATTCAAAAATAAAGAAAATATAAATTGCACAAAATAATGATAAACTTATATGACTCCAGCAAAACATTTTGGAGTTAACAATATTGGCTCCAAACAAAACATCCACGATTAGCACTACCAAAAAAAAAAATTAAGAAAAGAAATCTTCTGGAAAAAAAAAAGAAAGACAGAGAGGCTACTGCAACTCCGGATTTCATATGTCTCAAAGTTAATTTGTCAAGTTTAACCTCCGATCTGGTGTACCATCGTCCAAGACACGTCCACCACCACCTCATCTAGGGATGCCCTCCCACTGTGTCTAACTCCTCCGGCCACCCTCCATCATCCCCGGCTCCTTCCGGCCACTCACACATCGCCTCTACACCTGCATTAAGAATATTATAAGTGAGTCTTCAAATGTGTGAAATCTTGTGAAGGTTGAGCCAATGTGATTTATTTCTCAAGTACTTTCTTAAATGACCACAAATCCACCATATTCCGGGTGATAGGAGTGATGAAAGAGAAATCTGATAAAATAGTGAGGGTTAAAGAAAAGTAATAGAAGGAGGAGAAAAAAGTGATAAAAGTTAAGTGAGAAAAGTGATGTGAAATGTAAATTTGAAAAAATGAATGTAATTTGTTGGGAATGTAAAAATGAAAATGAAAATGAGAATATTTTTAGTTAAAAACATTGTAAATCGTGTATTTTTTTTTAATTTTCAAATGAAAATGAAAATGAAAAAAAGTATAATGAAAACACATGCAAACATGGCCCTAGAGATCCTACAAACACTGAGTGAGAGCATCTCCAATGTATTGCACCAAAGTGGTGCAACTATAGTAAATTTGCTCCAATATTTTAACACGAATATGAATATTCTCTATATATTCCTTTTTACAACTCATTTTATACTATTTTTGATGTTTCATAAATAACACCTCACTTTAAGCTTTTTTATTACATATTAATCCAAGAAAATATATTTTTTTATACTTAAAATATTACCCGAACAATAGTTTAGTTATTTAATAAAAATAAATAATTTAGATTTAATTTACATTTAGTTTGGTATTCCGTAAAGTTAAATTGAAAAATTAATTAAATCAACATCGCCAACCACAATCTGAATCAAATTGTTAGTGTTAGGTGTCCGAGTAGCCATTTAGTGACCCTGCTAAACCTGAAAACATTTGTAAACAGCCTTGTTTTTATATATCAATAAATCCTAGCATTTATCTTTATATATAATTCTACAACATAGTTGATAGAGTCATGAGGATCATTGCGTAACAATGGGAACGGTCACACATGAGGTGGCCATTGTGAAAAGCACTCCTAGACTGTGATCCTAAACTAGTTTGAAGCCATATGGACATGAGAAAAAGGAAAATCATAGTCTCATCAAAGCTTGCTCTTGCAAACATTCTCCTAGAGAGAGTGCCTTGTTCCATGGGTATTGATCGAGGATCAGTGTATGCATAAAAGGTATGTACTTAGAGGTACACGACTGAACACCACGCAAGATATTTCATGTTGGTTTCGAGTCGAACTTGGAATCCTAAGGGTTACGTAGTGTGAGATAATCTTCATGACCCGAAATATCATGGTTGTGCCGTGTGCAACACACTATGCTTTGACTTATTCCAGATTCTAGGAGAATCACGAATCGTGATAATGTTTGGTATAGTCTGGTTGTACGATTAAGCAGATGACATCAAGAGGGGATCCATCCATGGTTGGATACTGGGATATTTCCTATGATGTTGTTAGAGATAGATGACCATTGAAAAATATCTGACTAGAGTCTCGAAGTCATTAAGAAGGATTGATGATCCAAGTTTAGATGACGAAGGTCACTATTGTCACAACGCAATCATAGTCATCTAAATTAATAGAGTTTCGACTGAATTCAAACTCTAGACTTGGATTGGAAAAATGATGGAAGGAGTTGGCTCACGCAAAGATCGTAATCTGAATAGGTCCTTCTCATAATCACCAATGTCTAGATCATCGTGACGATGTTGCTAGACATCGAATCACGATCAATAAAAGTCTCATAAACATGGTACCAAAAATAAATTAATCTAACTTACAATACCAAAAATGAGATTCTCCCATTTTGGTTATTTAGTTTTCTCAAGGGACATCAAATTCTCATATCTTGACTTCAACATATTTTCAGTCGGTTTTATTGTAATTCTGATTTTTATTTTTCTACAATGTAAAAGATACTTACAGTGACCTAAAATTAATGATCACCTGATACTTTGACTTGCAATGACCAATAATTAGGTAACCATGGGTGTTTCTTTTTTCTTTTTTAAGACAAACATAAACACTGTTTCTATTTCTTTGTCTTAGAAAATATAAAAAATGAAACGCGTTTGGTAAACTTTTTAAATTTTAAAAGATCTAAAAGTACAAACTCGAAAACATATTTGGTAAAATATGTAATATTTTCTTTTGCTTTTTACTATATTTATTTTACTTACTACTATATATTAGTTGGAAATGAAAATGTTGTTATAAAAGGTTTGAGGCATATAAAAGCGTGAGATGACACTATTATGTTTCTTTTACATAATTTTCCTTTCGGTATCTAATGATCTCTGTTTTTCTATCATTACTACGGATTAGCTATATTTCCCTTAACAATAAACTTATAATTGAAAAATTAAATCATATTTAATATTATTTGGACATGTGTTTTATAAATTTAAGATGACAAATTTATTGGGAATCCTGGTATCATGCGCAACGGAAATGAAAACATATCCGGTTTCCAAAGCCAAGATCAATTTGTGGCTTTTCGTTGATTATAACATAAAACGAAGAACACAAAAAACTTACCTTTTTGCGTGTTCTATTAATCCTCACGAATCTTTAACGTCCCCTTGTTCTATCTCTAGATCATCACGCAGGAACAGACTTTTGGAAATCTTCTTCTCTATCTCCCAGAGGCAGCTAGCAGAGATGAGAGAAACTTTTTTGTCTTGTATTTTGGTGGAGGATTTCACGTATAAATTGTTATGTTCTCTGGCTTGTGTTGGAGGATTAAATAAATCTTTCAACTTAAGCCCACCAGTACACGCCTATAAGGCCTGTTGGACGCCTCATGTGGGCTAAATTGACCTATTCAATTTAGTTCACTTAAATTAATCTTATCATATTTAATCAAATTAAATAAATATAGATTAAAATAATATTCTAATTTAAATATTTAATTAACCCAGTTAATTAACAATTCAAAATAATTAATTTAATTTACCATTGTTTAATCCAATTAAACAACCAATTAAATTAGTTCGTCCAATTAATTAATTCGTCCTACCAAAGGACAAATTACCAAAATAACCTCCAAATACAAAACTAAGATTTTTGGTCTATTCCTTTATAGCGCGACTCTTCTAGTTTCGTCTCGATTGGCAATGAGAAGACAACAAAGAATGTGGGTGACACCTAGCCAGGACCGTGGTCCCACATCGTAGCCCAACCGAGTACAAAATGACTATGTCATTACAAACCTCTAGATTGTGAATACTGTATGAATATAAGCCCTTCACTGATGTATCCCGATCGAGTGAGAGTCATGGAATGTCAAACTCACAGAACTCAATATTATGCTAAGAATCATAGTACTATGAGATTACGGAACTACCCTCCATGTCAAATGCGAGTTAGCTTGTCAGCTCTGGCCATGTGTAATCCAATCATTGATAGTCAATGAGTAAAAATCCATGTGATTGGATTACTATGAGCCGTGTTCGAATACACTAATCCCATCAATGTATCTATGACACAAACTGCCACTATCCCATAGTCTTCGACTGACACTCCCTGTCAGAGCATGTGTCATACAAGTCCAAATGAGTCTCAATGCCCAATCGAGATTGTCCGACTTGCTAATCATTTAAGTTATCAAGTACCAAACTTTTCAGTGCCTATCTCCTTAACTACTATAAGGAGTGAAAGGCCTGCATTGATTCACATGGACTTATCATTCATTCAAGCCTTATAGATGCCATTAAGACTTATATGAACAATATACTAAATGCCTTTCTATTAATTAAGGGTTGAACAATATAAACTAGTGCCTCATATTCTAATCTCCTCGTTGGCATCGAGGTCACTTTCCCAACAATCTCCAACTTGCACTCTATGCTAATTGGTATATAGTACTGATCTTCTAAAGATGTCACTTTAGCACCGCTTGTGATAGTGGCTTAGTGAGTGCGTTGTCGTGTTATCGGCTGAGGTTCATTTTCTACAGGGCTACATTGCCTTTTCCAACGATCTCTCAAAAGATGTTGTATCTCTCAGCATGTTTGGATTTGTAAGACCATGGTTCCCCAGGTTGTGCTTTAGCTCCATTTGATCAGAGTAAAGTGATAAATGCAAACTCTACGCTAGGGACCAATAGAAGTTCTACCGCGAACTTCAGATCCAAACAAAATTCTTTAACCACCTCTAAGGGTCCAAGGCAATTTTATATTCATTCTCAGTAGTGGAGTAATTTACTTAGAAATCTTCCAGGTAACTACTTCACAGTTGAGGGTGAACACAAACCCAAAGTGGAATTCTTTGTCAGATTTCAAATCCGAGTAAGTGTAAATTTCCACTATCAATTCTCCATAGGCATAGACGAAGAATATATCCTAAGTCAACCCAATGCTTTTCCTCACTAGGCAAGAGCCCTTTCTTAGATCTTCTATCCTAACTTCTTTAAGATTTATTCTAAGCAAAGGGCTTGGGAGGGCCCTATCATCCTATTTGTCCTATCTCCGTAGAAGCAAATTCTAAGGATGAAAGTGGTTACTCCTAAGTCTTTTATGGAGTGTATGCTCGAGATTTATGTCTTGATTCAACTCAATGAGCTCATATCATTTCCCATTTGTAGAGCAACCTTTACATATACTACTAGAAATGATATCTAGCTCCCACTAGCCTTATTGCACACAGATGGTTCTTCTTCATTTTTGATGATATCATAATTCCCAATTATGTCATCAAAGTGAAGATTCCAACTATGAGAGGTCAGCTTAAATCCACAAGTGGATTTATACATCTTGTAGACCTTATGAGAATCGGCCTCAAATGTGAAACTCTTGGGTTGTTCTTTGTGGATGCTCTCTTCAAGAAATCCATTCATGAATGAGTCTTCATATGCATGCGCTAGATTTTCATAATCTTGGTGTGTTACTATCGAAAGTAAGATTCTAGTGGATTTGATTATAGCTGTGGCAAAGGGACTTCCTCATAATCAATACACATCCTTTGACTACACCCTTTTGCCATAAGCCTGGCCTTGCCATTCGAATCAATCTTTCTCTTGTAGATGTATTCACCTCTGGTAGGTGCAATACTCTCAGGGAGATCTACTAGAGTCTTGGATAGATTCAAAGGCATTTAATCTATCTTCACTTTCATAGCCTTACACCTTCTCGTAGAGTCCATATCCACCATCAATTTGTCATGCGTAGAGGGATTGTATCCATGGATCCCCTCTGCTATAGCATACAACTTATGCTTTCCTTGTAGTAGACGACCATATCTCTCAGGCGGCTGAGATACTCTACCAAATCAATTCATTGGTGTTTGTGTTATAACAGGCATGACGTGGATTTCTTGAATAATAGTCTCCTAAAGAGTTTTGTTTTGTTCTTATAGAACAATCTTTCTACCAACTTGAACTTCTCAAATGAACTTATCTTTGAGAATGGTAGCCTTCAGGGCCACAATGATCCCCCAATCATCATGTAGGTAAAAGAGGTCTCCCACTGAATCATTTGAGACAACCAACAAAACGTCCTTTTAAGGACTTAGCCTCCAGATTTCTTACCTTTGTCTTTTATATGTAGGTTGGATATCGCCGCATCCTTACGTACTTAGGACTAGGCTTCCCTTTGCGCCATATTTGATATATTGCATTAAGAATGGATTTGGAGGGACATCTATTCAAGATTCACTTATGAGCAGCGCATGACTCACTATGAATTGGGTAATTCCATGTAGTTTAGCATAGAATGAGTCATGTCCAACGATGCCTCATTCTTGCATACTACTGCCCTAATCAGTTGTAGGGTCGCTGGAAATGTCATCTGTGAAACTATAGGGATAATTGCATATCATACCCTTGTGAAATATGAAACTTGCACGCATCCCCCCTGTGTTCAAAAAATAGCCTAAAATAACCTTATGATTTTCAAAACCCTGCACTAAACACCCATTTCGTGTTATATCCGCGGAAGGTAGCATTCACCCGCAGTGTATTTGAAGCAGGGTTAGGGGTTTCGTGCAGGGTTTTGAAAATCATAGGGTTATTGCAGGCTAATTTTTTTAACATAGGGGGATGTGTGTAGGTTTCATATTTCACAGGGGTATGATATTCAATTATTCCAAAACTATACTACGTTCTTTTAAGAACGGGTCCAATTAGGCAGTCATATACTTGTCACTGCGATCCAATCGTAGTGCCTTTATATGATATCCATTTTCAACCATAGACGTCAGTATGCTCCAAACTTCAAAACTTGAGGGGCCCTTTAATATTTTCCCGGTGAAGAGAGATTCAGTCATCCTTTCCATGAGATAAGATTCTTAAGTTTGGATAGATATTTAATACCAATGGGCTTTTACCCCATGTTTCTCCTAACTCGTGAATCTTATGCTCCTACGACATAACCTAATCTTAGGTGCCAAACAATTAATCTAGTTTGTTTCTAGCATACTACGCTTGTTAGTTTCTATGTTCACAGTACACTAATTCTAAACTTTTAAATCGTTGTTTACAGTTTTAGTAAGGATGCATTGTTCCTACATTTATTTCTAAAATGAATGTCAGGTAAGTTATTACTAAACTTAAAGAAGTATCATTTTATTTACCTAGTCAGGAAAGGATAGCATTCCTAGTACCATTTGAAAAAACCAATCAATCATCCAACACTATAATTAATGTCCAGAATATTTAAAAGAATAAAGTTGGATCTTATGTGGACACCCACAACTCAATGTCTGGTTCCACCATAAATCAGCTCTCGTTCTTCCAGCTTATTACTTCTTTCTAGTTCTTCAATCATGAGTTCTAACTCTAGAATGCAGAACATAAGAAGCTGAGAAAATCGATCATAGAACACTAGTTTTAAAAATACACAGTTCTAAACCCAGTGCGCCTCATATAATAGCCCTACTCGTCGTCCCATACTTAGACTTGCGCAATGCTTTCTTCAAGAATATTGATCAACTACTCTAAACTGAGGACCATCCTCAAGTTTCTAAGTCAGTTAATTTGGTTAGGCCAGTTCGGACAAAATCCTCGAGCACAACTAACTAAATGGGTTTCTAATCTAAGAGAGATATAAACTAAATCAAAAAATAAACCAACATCTCAATTGGGTGTTCATATATAGCACACAAGTAAAACTAGGATTTTAATTTTACTTGGCTCCCACTACATTTTTCGAAAATCCACACTCCCACTGTAGAATTCGGAAGTCGTTGTTGGTAGACTTCGTAGTGGTGATTGATTTCTTTAACTAGTTTAATAGGTTGCAACCTTTCGCTGATATGTGGCATATTAATCTATTAAAGTGATGTCCAACACCAACCCATCAAATGGATGATTCAATCCCTTTGTTCATTATTCATCAAATCGCAAACTTTTAACGGTCATATTGATATATGAATAATTTAAGTTTAATCCACTGACTGTCTATCAGTCTAACAATTGAATTTCACCTTGCAACCTTTTGCTGGTATGTGGGGTGATATTTATTTCGACCAATGGCACTACATGCACTTAGAAAAATCTAAAATATATTTCAATATATAACCCCCATTGTTTAGGGATGATATTATATATTAAATATCATTTCAACTTTCTCTAAGTTCAGTGGAGAATAGGATACCTAGTACCTTTCACCAATTTAATATTTTTAAATGTGGGAGTATTTAATTGTTTAATAAAGGTCTCAATTATGCATACTAATTTATAAAGCGCAAACATGCATATAAAGCGTAGAAAACACCTAGTAATTCTACCTACATACACACTTCCATGAACTTTCTAGATCGGCCCAAACCAATGGGCTAGTCAACATATATTTTAAACATGCTCAAACATAAATATAAGATCTAAGTTCATGGGAGGTGTTTTTATCACATAAAACGAGCATATATTATATACAAGTATATATGTGAACATGAGCATAAAATAAATCTAATGTATTTAATAATCAAATTCAATTTGACTATTGTAAAATTAAATCCCATTCAATTTTGGTACTAATACTAAATCAAATTTATCGAAGTAAAATTGAATCCATTTAATTTTCATGCGATCGAAAAACTAACTTATAATAATTAAAACCAATTTAATTATCATGAGAATATTAAATATTATTTAATCAAAGTGAAATTAAATTCAAATTAATTTTCATAGACAGACTAAAGTTAATTTAATCCCAATGAAAATAAATTCAATTTAACTTTCACAGGTAGATTAAATATTAATTTAATAAAGGTGAAACTAAATCCAATTAATTTCCATGGGCTTACAAATTCAATGATTAAATCCAATTTAATCATTACAAAATTAAAATAATTTAATTAAGTAGATGATTAAAATTAATTCAATTTTGATAGGTGATTAAATCTAATTTAATTAACTTACAAAAGTTAAATCTAATTTAATTAATAAATCAATTAAAACTAATTTCATTTTGATAAGTAAATTAAATCTAATTTAATTTAACATTAATTAAATCAAATTTAATATATAATAAATTAAATCCTATTTAACTTAAATGAAGGCTTTAATTTAATATGAAGAAAGAAAACTCAATTCATTTAATATTGGGTATTGGATCTAGCCCAATTTAATTTAGTTGGGTTGCACTGGGCCTTCAACCCAAATTAACCCATTTCTTCATATTACAGTCATTGGGCCAAACCGACTGGACCAACCCATTTCCATAAAATCAGACTTTGGGCCAAGCCAACTCTATTTCGTATGCGTGGGCCGATTATCCAATTAGCTATTGGCCCAATTATAAAAATCGGATTATATTGGGTGAGGAATCATATTCGTCGGGCCAACGCACACACATTAAACTTTTGTAGTTGGGCCAAGCCCAACACATAATTTTAATATGTGTTGGGCTCGGCCCAATTCACACAAGGAGACTGCTGCCCTAGTAGCAGTCATCTTCCTTGTGCCGTCATCCCGGCGCCGGGCCTGTGTCGTGATTTTCCGATCATGGCGCCGCCGCCATTTTCCGACACCTGTTTAACAATCGTCGTCGCCGGAATGTGCGAAATTGGCGATTTCTCAGCGATACATAGCTCCGAGTTTCAAGCAACGAGTCCAGACATCTTCAGTGACGATATCACCGGAAATAACATTGCCTATCTTTCCTGCTTTCGTCCGATGAGTTTCCGTCAACTCCTGCTTCCGTCATCAGCTTGAAATCGCCACCAAACGAACACCAGCGCAAATCGGGTTTCCCATTGCTGTTTGATACGTGTCTAATGCACCAAAATATAATTACTGTTCTCACTAGAATATGTAGTACTCGTAAATCCAAGTCGAACCCTAGAGACTGGTTGATCAAATAAAAGGGGTTTTTTTTTCCGAAGATTTGATTAACTAAAATTGCAGAAAATAAATGTTTGAAAATTCAATTAATGGAAAATACGATTCAAGAGAAATTCAACCCTCAATTCACAAATTGATTATAGACACCTAAATTACTATTCACTCATTGATTACTTAGCCAAGAATCTAAATAACCATCTATCTAGATCCCTATAATCTTCCTTATATCATTAATCAAAGCCCAACACCCGATTAAATTTTTATTATTAACTGATTCGGTATTAAGCAATCCTAATCAAATTAATAACAGCATAAAGATCAAGAAGAGACTAAGAATAAATAATAATTTAAACCAGCTTAAATTATTTAATTTATTCTACTGTTTCCCTTAGGTTATCAACGAAAATTGGGATCCTAATCATGAAAACCTAATTGCTACATGCACAAATCAAACTTAACAATTACGAATTATGAAGATTTGTTAGCAGACAATTGACATATATAAACAACTAATATGCATCTTAGATAATCATATACACAATTGTAAGAATTGAAATCAAGAAACAAAAGATAATCAAACCGTGAATAGATGAAAATAAACGCTTCGTGTCTCACAATGTATGAATTAATTGGAAATCTCTTGAATCGAAAGAAAAACTTAGCTACTCATAATTGTAAGCATAAAACTTGAAAATACTACTTTTCAAACTCTCTATATCTCTCCGCCCTAAAAAACGTCCTCTTTATAAGAGAATAACCCTAGACTCACTCTACAACTTGTTCCCTAAGATATTGGAGTTTCCTTTTTTAACCAGGACTCAAACTGCAGATTTCTTTCCATATCTTTGCATATTGTTCTGATATGAATCCCGTCCAAATCTGACTTTGAGTCCTTCTAGAAAGTTGTATATTTATCTGTTATCTTTCACGTCCAGGATTCGTAACTCTATTTATGAATTTTTCACCAAAACTGCACAGTCCAGTCCGAAACAGAAATCTTCAGTAAATTCTTGAACACTTTTGAGCCCTTTAACTTCCGAACTGGGTCTGGACTTCTTCACAAGAAATATAGGTCTTTGTCTTATCTTTGCAACTAGATAAAATTCAATAGAAACTAATGTCTTCATCTCCAGATATATCAGTATTTCCGAAACATCGCCAAATCTCCCATTTTGATTGAATATGATATTTTGCACTCCAAATCTTGCCTAAATCACAAAATGAGATAAAATCAGTTCCAATGGCCATCTAATCACAATAAAATGCTAAAGATAGAGGGAATAAAATATATAAATATTGCACTTATCAAAATCCCTCACACTTAGCTCTTGCACGTCCTCGGGCAAAGACAAAGAGAAACTAGAAAAAAAAAACAACTAAAACTAAAGCTAACCACTTTCGTAGGTAACACGATTGCATTTAGCATATGCAACAAGCCTTTAAACCCCTAGTGGACGAGTTTAGTCTCATGAGGGTTTGCAGAAGATATACCCACAAAATCGATCTCTCAATGCACAAACAAGCAAGTTCATGAAACTTTCTTTCCAAGCATCAATTCGTAACCAATAATTAACAAAATTCGCTAGAAAGGTTAATCATGTCTCCTGATATATGCCAATTTTACACACGATTTGCCCCGTTTAGCAAATTGATTTTGATTGTTTCTTTGATAATTTGATCACATATGATGCTTTGACCTTTGTTTTCCCATATTTTATAGAATAACATAACATTTGGAGGAAAAAACAAGGATTGAAGGTAAATCATGCATAAAGATAAAAACTGTCTGCGCAGTGCTAGCGTTTGTGGAATATATTTCTCTAACCATGTCCAAATTACACATTTGGTATATCAATGGAAAGCTAAGAGGCAAAGGTACATTTCTTATGTTGAAGACAAAGCTCAGATATGTGGGGAAGGAGGTGAAAAAGTCATCGGAAGAGACGTCTTACGATGGAGTTTTCTCATTCAGTAACTTGTGAGACACTTTTATCATCTTTAACGTTTGATTTAGGCCTTGGTGTCTTCTTGAAAGTTGTAGATCTTTGTCTTAGGATTCTACAGAAACTTGAATCAGCTTATGCCGACATCGTTAGAGAACGTTATGTATATTTTACCAAAACTGGACGGAGCAGCAGGGGAACACCGCGGCGTTCATCACCAACGCCGCGGAGTTCAGGAGCAGAATGTTGAACGCCGCGGCGTTCGACACCCAACGCCGCGGCGTTCGAGGTGGCGGAAGTGGCCTATTTATAGACCTTTCAGGTCATTTGGAAAAAAAAAAGCCCTAAATACACTCTAAAGACACTTGAGAGTAGCCAAACACCAAAAAGGAGGAGAGAAACACTTTGGAAAGAAGATTGAAAGTCATAACGTCTCCTTGAAGCCCCGGATTCGCAAGACGACGGAGAATTCAACGAGGGATCAAAATCATCACGATTATTCGGGAGTTTTTACATCTTTATTTCTTAACTTTGTCCAACTCTCTAATATGATTTGTATGATTCAGATCCGTACTTATGACATGAATATGAGCTAAACTTATTTGATTAAGGCCGTGGCTAGGCCGTTTATGTTATTTTGATTGTTCTTGCTTTGGTTTTTATTGGATTAATGTTGGTTTTAGTTATGTATTCAATAGTTGATCTCAATACTTCACTTGTTTGATCACCAAGTGTTCGATAAAATGCCTAGGTTAGAGATCGAGAGATAATAACCTAGGGAAGATATAAACATTGAATACCCTATAGTTAAACCGACTAGAGATAGACTCGGTTTCTTTAGGTGGCTTTCCATTCACGTGGGAAATTCCTAGACCTTAAATGCATCTTTGTTAAGACGGGTTTTCATATAGAGATATATAGGAAATCGTTAACTAAGGTAGGGTTGCTATGCCAAGAGATTGGGTAGTACGTACGTTAGGGAATTTCGCCTTAGCTAAATCCATCTAATAATCCATTAGAACCTTAATCACAATCGAAATACATAAATGGTTGAACCATGTGCCTTAATCGCTTCTCTCCATTGCTTTCTCCCTTTGTTTGGTTTGAAGTTGCCTTAGTTTATTTTCTTGTTTTGATAATTAGTTAAATCAACCTCTTATCGACCAATCTAACTTAGAAAAGAATAGTACAGTAGTATCGGTACTTAGATAGTAGTTGTCCCTGTGGAGACGATAAACCCGGACTTAACGTCTACTTTATTACTACACACGACCAGTACACTTGCTGTGCATACACGTAAGATTCTGTCGTGTCAAGTTTTTGGCGCCGTTGCCGGGGACAACTATTTTTATCTAATATTGAGATTCTCTTATTCTCTCTGAGCTTAGATTATTTTGTTTTTAATTTGTTTGTCTTTCTTTGTGCGAGATTGATCTCATTAGTGCATGACACGTACTAGTGGGATTGGACTAGGGGAGTTGGACCTTGAGATTGAATGCACATTTACTCGAGGGGTAAGACTACAAAGGGAAACTCAACCACAGCAAGCCATGATGGAGAATCATCCTATTCAAATAGATCCCGCTATCTTAGCAGAAGCGGTGCATCGGGCACTTGCGAATCTTCGCATCCCTCTAAACCAACCGGAGGCGCCTCCACAACGCCCTTTGAGGGATTACATGATGCCAAACATTCAAGGAGCAGCTAGGCCAATTGTTTTACCACTTATGGAATCCTAGGAGCACACCTACCGTCCTGGTTGGATAAATCATCCAAACTCATCATGTCAAAATAACATGATACATCCCGGTTGGATCAATCGTCTGAGCTCAACATGTCAAAATAACATGATACATCCTGGTTGGATAAATCATCCGAGCTCAACATGTAGTTACAACAATGCTTCAAGACTGGACCATGTCAGTAGCCTTCCCTCCCAACAACATGATAGTTCCCATCAACAAGAGCCAGCGATGACGTCTACTCTTGAGGACCAGTTGAACGCATATTGTGCACGTGCACAAGCTAGCATAAAGGAGATGGAAACTCGTATGAAGGAGATGGAAGCTCGTAGAAAGGAGTCAGAAGCTCATAGTAGGGAAGTGGCTATACTAGTAGATCAAGCAATCCACTTATGGAAGGAGAGATAGTCATGCACTATAGAGAATAGCACAAAAGAAAGTGAGGCCTCCCTCAATCAAGAAGTTGAACAAGATTTTGATTTAGGACTACAATGTCTACAACCTATCTCTGAAGAAGAACCACCTCCCGAATCCATGTGTGTCAAAATAGAGGCAAAAACAACTGAGCATCCACGAATGAAGAAAGAGATTTTTGAATCCATTTCACGACGTGGCCAAGCAAGAACATTAGAAATCTTCAAGAACCTAATGCCACCTACCACCATATCTCTTGAATTCTTAAGAAACACCATCAATCACCGTAAGGATATGGTGGAGGAAGTTCAAGTCAAAGTATGCAACCTCAATGATTCGTTCGAGACATACACCATGAAATCAGGTGATACTACGGATAAAAGTGAGGAGATCAAAGGATATCTAAATCATCTGGAGATTCCACCATTGAGGTTGCCAAAGATAAGAATAGGGGAGTTTGAGACAGTTGCATACCAGTTGTATCCGTCAATTGATGATTCCTCCGCTCTAGAATTTACACTTTACTCTTTGCATTTCCATTACATATTTATAGAAGAGAATTTATGCTCACGTTTGATTATTCCAGGTTTTGTGCTAAAGATTGGAGGGGAGAAGCCATTACGCAATTGGAAAAAGCATAAAAAAACTCATCCCTTCAAAGTTGGCATTGCTCCTTACAATCCACCGTGAGCAATGCAAGGAGTCGAGCTAATGACGTTAAACAAGCGCTTCTTGGGAGGCAACCCAAGTTTGTAAGTTTTCTTTTTGTTTTGCTTTATTTAGTTTGTTTCTTATTGTTGTGTTCAAGCATGCACTTTTGGCATGCTTTTCTTTAAGTCTTGATGGTTTGGTTTGTGAGTGCATGACATGTAGTAGCCGAGTTTGATGTAGAAAATATTCATTACGGATTTGAGCTTTGAGCTGATTTCACGTGATTAAGGTTTGCTTTTCAGCATCCTTGTTGTAAGTACTCTCTTTTACCCCCGTTTGAGTGCGTATGAGTGAGTCAACATTGAGGGCAATGTTGAGTTTAAGTGTGGGGGGGTGGTATCTATGTGTTGTGTGATCTTGTTTTAGCTCAAGTTTGGGGGAACCGTTGCTATTGCATGTATGTTGCTCTAAATTTTTAAGAAAAATCAAGCATAACAAGAATATTTTTTTTTTTTGGATTTCAACCTTTCAAATTAACGCATTGAGATTGATTAAGTGTGAGACAATTGCATGAATTCTTGATCAATTTGAACATTAATGGACTATACATATCATTTCGTTGCTCGTGGGACCCTAGATAAGGTTGGATTGTTCTTAGATGATTCACAATTGCACATGAGTCGAGGGTAGAGGAGTCGAGTGGATAACCATTTTGAAACACTTAAAGACTTTTTCCCGAAAATATTGACCTAGATTTTTTTTACAAGTGTTATGAGTTGAGAAGTTGACTTCGTATGCTTAACAATAATGCACATGGGTGAAAAATTGGTATGACTTAAAAAGTCAGGCTTAATATGTACTGGAGGCGAAAAGCAACATGCCTATACACTGTACTGTTATGCTAATTTGAGCTAAGCTCAAGCCAATTAAAGTTGAATTGAAATAAGGACCTAGTTTTGTTTCGTGGCCTTTAGCACTAGAGTCATTAAGCCCGTAGGAGTGTCTCTACACTTAATACCCTAAAGCCATCTGGTTTGGGAGTTATTGGCCTAAAGCTTGTTACAAGGATGTCATAGAAAGCCTAAGGGAACTAAACATTGCACACGGTCTAGCCTCTTGTGAATGGAGTCAAAAGTTTCATAAATTGAAAGTCTAAACTGGATAAAGTGATGAAATTTAAATGGCTATGAGGTTTTTCTTCAATTCTTGTACCTTGTGATTAATCGAAAGTTGATAGACATGGGACGAATGCCTGAGAATTGGTAAGAATGCCATTCGACTATAATACCTAAGACTTATTATCACTACACCATTCGGATGATCTTTTCAAATTTAGGTGTAACATGAGCAAGCGTTTGATGTATATACATGTAATATTGAGCTTTACAAAATGAATTCATGTCATTGCTTTACTATTGATCATATTGATTTGTGTTGGTTGGTCGGGGTTGAAAATCCTTCGATTTTGTGGGTATATCGTCTGCAAACCCTCACGAGACTATAACTCGTCCTTTGCGGCAACTCAAAGGTTTAAAGGCTTATTGCACGAGCTAAGTGCAATCGTATACTCCACGAAAGCGAGATTAGTTATTAGTTTTCTTTTCGATTTTCCCTTTTTGATTTTTGGTGGATGTCTATTTCGTATGGCTAATCGCTCGAGGGCGAGCGATTGATAAGTGTGGGGGTGTTAATATATGCCAATTTTACACACGATTTGCCCCGTTTAGCAAATTGATTTCAATGGTTTCTTTGATAATTTGATCACATATGATGCTTTGACCTTTGTTTTCTCATATTTTATAGAATAATATAACATTTGGAGGAAAAGAACAAGGATTGAAGGTAAATCATGCATAAAGATAAAAACTGTCTGCGCAGTGCTAGCGTTTGTGGAATATATTTCTCTAACCATGTCCAAATTACACATTTGGTATATCAATGGAAATCTAAGAGGCAAAGGTACATTTCTTATGTTGAAGACAAAGCTCAGATATGTAGGGAAGGAGGTGAAAACGTCATCGGAAGAGACGTCTTACGATGGAGTTTTCTCATTCAGTGACTTGTGAGACACTTTTATCATCTTTAACCTTTGATTTAGGCCTTAGTGTCTTCTTGAAAGTTGTAGCTCTTTGTCTTAGGATTCTACAGAAACTTGAATCAGCTTATTCCGACATCGTCAGAGAACGTTATGCATAATTTACCAAAACTGGACGGAGCAGCAGGGGAACACCGCGGCGTTCATCACCAACGCCGCGGAGTTCAGGAGCAGAATGTTGAACGCCACGGCGTTCGACACCCAATGCCGCGGCGTTCGAGGTGGCGGAAGTGGCCTATTTATAGACCATTCAGGTCATTTGGAAAAAAAAAAGCCCTAAATACACTCTAAAGACACTTGAGAGCAGCCAAACACCAAAAGGGAGGAGAGAAACACTTTGGAAAGAAGATTGAAAGTCATAACGTCTCCTTGAATCCCCGGATTTGCAAGACGACAGAGAATTCAACGAGGGATCAAAATCATCACGATTATTCGGGAGTTTTTACATCTTTATTTCTTAACTGTGTCCAACTCTCTAATATGATTTGTATGATTCAGATCCGTACTTATGACATGAATATGAGCTAAACTTATTTGATTAAGGCCGGGGCTAGGCCGTTTATGTTATTTTGATTGTTCTTGCTTTGGTTTTTATTGGATTAATGTTAGTTTTAGTTATGTATTCAATAGTTGATCTCAATGCTTCACTTGTTTGATCACCAAGTGTTCGATAAAATGCCTAGGTTAGAGATCGAGAGATAATAACCTAGGGAAGATATAAATATTGAATACCCTATAGTTAAACCGACTAGAGATAGACTCGGTTTCTTTAGGTGGCTTTCCATTCACGTGGGGAATTCCTAGACCTTAAATGCATCTTTGTTAAGACGGGTTTTCATATAGAGATATATAGGAAATCGTTAACTAAGGTAGGGTTGCTATGCCAAGAGATTGGGTAGTACGTACGTTAGGGAATTCCGCCTTAGCTAAATCCATCTAATAATCCATTAGAACCTTAATCACAATCGAAATACATAAATGGTTGAACCATGTGCCTTAATCGCTTCTCTCCATTGCTTTCTCCCTTTGTTTGGTTTGAAGTTGCCTTAGTTTATTTTCTTGTTTTGATAATTAGTTAAATCAACCTCTTATCGACCAATCTAACTTAGAAAAGAATAGTACAGTAGTCTCGGTACTTAGATAGTAGTTGTCCTTGTGGAGACGATAAACCCGGACTTAACGTCCACTTTATTACTACACACGACCAGTACACTTGTTGTGCATACACGTAAGATTCTGTCGTGTCATCTCCACCATTACTCTTGCATTCACACAAACTTCTCAAGAATTCACTTAATTTCGTAACCGTGATACTATTAATGCAACATCTAACTCAACATCATCCCTTTATATTTCCTCAAGCATGAATAATAAATTATAACGAGCAATATATTATTATTAAGCACACACTAGTTTTTTGACGCGAATACAAACATTACTCATGAATGCACCCGGTTATTCAACAAGTGGATCATTTCATTCTTGATATAGCCCTATTAAATTTCCAACACAATATCAGGTTTGGGCCGATAAATCCCAGACTAGATAGTCTAAGGTTACCAAGCTTGAAAACTTTCCCGGGCTTATTCCCTTCAGTGTAGATAACCCCAGGCGCTATATTATATCTTCAACATTAAACAATTTATGCCTTAAGCTTTACACCAAGGAATTTCATCCATTACTACTTTAAATCACTTTACTTTAAATCACTATCAACCAGATTAACCTTGAGGAATGTGAAGGGATTTCAGCAAGTCAAAACTCACATACATAGTTATGCTAAATTATGAATTCACACGAATTTCTCTAAAAGCATGTACTTCAACAATCATAACAATTTAAACACTAATTACTTCTCTATTGAATCTAGTCTATTTTTCAATCAACCACTGATGAAGGGAAATAATTTTTCACTACCTTACTTGGTTGCACAATACAGAAATAAAATTTAATTTTTTTTTTTACTTTTTTCTTTTTTTTTCTTTTTTTTTTTAATCAAGAAACAAACAACTAACCCTCTCCCCCACACCTAAAATCTGCAATGTCCTCAATGTAACATAGAATGAACATAAAAAAATGGAACAAACGAAATTAAAAGAGATACGGTAAAAGAGCAAATCTGTGGTGGTCGTTCAGCCACTCTTGGGTTGCCTCCTAAGCAGCGCCTTTTTTTAAAGTCGTTGGCTCGACGTTGCAGCCTTTTAATCCAAGTAAGTTGGATTGATCAATGAAACTTCTTCAATTGTATGCTCTTGAAAACCTTCATAGAAAGGTTTAAGTCTATGTCCATTGACCTTGAACAACTTGTTAGCTTCTAAGCTTTGAATCTCTACTGCACCATAAGAAAATACATTAATCACAACAAAAGGGCCAACCCAACGAGAACGTAACTTACCAGACATTAATTTGAGTCTTGAGTTGTAAAGCAACACTTTTTGTCCAATCACAAATTCCTTCCTAGAGACCATCTTGTCATGAAACCCCTTGGTCTTCTCCTTGTAAATTCGGGAATTCTAATAAGCATCAAGGAGAATCTCCTCTAACTGTTGTAGTTGCAACTTCCTATGTATACCAACTTGATCTCTATCTAAATTGCAACTCTTTACAGCCCAAAACGCTTTGTGTTCCAATTCTACCGGAAGATGACACGATTTACCAAAGACTAACCTATATGGAGACATCCCAATAGGTGTTTTATAGGCTGTTTGGTACGCCCATAATGCATCTTCAAGTCGAAGACTCCAATCTTTTCGAGTAGGACTTATAATTTTTTCCAAAATGGACTTGATTTCTCGATTGGACACCTCGACTTGCCCATTCGTCTAAGGGTGATAAGGTGTGGATGTCTTATGAAAAACCCCATATTTTTTTAGCAAAGTGTCCACAACTCTATTGCAAAAATGGGACCCCTGACCACTTATCAACGCTTTTGGTATGCCAAACCTACTAAAAATGTTAGACTTGAGAAAACCTACAACAGCTTTAGAATCGTCAGTTTGGGTGGCTTTAGCTTGCACCCACTTCGAAACATAATCAACCGCAAGTAAGATATAAACAAAACCAAGGGAGGAAGGAAAGGGTCCCATAAAATCAATTCCCCATATATCAAAAATCTCACAAACAAGGATAGGCGTTTGAAGCATTTCATTCCTATGACTTAAATTCCCTGTCCTTTGACATTGTTCACAATTTTTACACATGACATAAGCATCACGGAATAAAGTAGGCCAATAAAAACCAATATCTAACACTTTTCTAGCAGTTCTCTTAGGTCCAAAGTGACCACCACATGTATAAGCATGACAAAATTTCAAGACAGACTCTAATTCAGAATCAGGCACACATCTCCTAATAATTTGATCGAAACAAAACTTCCACAAGTATGGATCATCCCACACATAATATTTCGCCTCACTCTTAATTTTATCTTTCTTAACTCTACTCAAATCAGCAGGTAAAGTTCTAGAAACTAAATAATTCACCAAATCAGCATACCAAGGAACCATACCTCGCAGAGCAAACAATTGCTCATCTGGAAAGAATTCTTGTAATGGCACCGAATTTTCTTCTCGCACTAATCGACTCAAATGATCCACCACCAAATTTTCAGCCCCCTTTTTATCTTTAATCTCCAGATCAAACTCTTGAAGAAGAAGAATCCATCTCATTAACCTCGGTTTTGATTCTTTCTTCGCCGAAAGATGTCTTAAAGCTGCATGATCAGAAAATACAATCGCTTTAGATCCAAGTAGATAAGAACGAAATTTATCTAAAGCAAAAACAATAGATAATAGTTCTTTTTCAGTAGTTGAATAATTGCACTAAGCCGCATTAAGGGTCTGGGAAGCATAATATATCACATGACGTTGCTTGCTAACTTGTTGTCCTAAAACTGCCCCCATTGCATAATTACTCGCATCACACATTATTTCGAATGGAAGAGACCAATCTGGTGGCTGCATCAAAGGCGCAGTGGTTAACGCTGATTTCAGTTTGTCAAAGGCGTCCTTGCAGTCTTGGGCGAATTTGAAAATCACATCTTGTTGTAGCAACTTGGACAGAGGCAATTCAATCTTCGAAAAATTCTTAATGAATCTACGATAAAAACCTGCATGACCAAGGAAAGATCGCACATCCCTCACACATGTGGGGTAGGGTAAGTTCACAATTAAATCTACCTTAGCTTTATCTACCTCAATACCCCTATATGAAATAACATGTCCTAATACAATCCCTTGTTCTACCATAAAATGACATTTTTCAAAATTCAAAACAAGATTTGTGTGAATGCAACGATCAAGCACACGAGATAAATTTTCAAGACAAGAATCAAATGAATCCCCATGCACAGTAAAATCATCCATAAAAACTTCAATGCACTTTTCGATTAAATCAGAGAAAATACTTATCATGCATGAAAAGTGGCTGGTGCATTGCAAAGTCCAAACGGCATCCTCCGGTAAGCGAATTTTCCAAACAGACACGTGAATGTGGTTTTCTCTTGGTCTTCAGGAGCAATCACAATCTGGTTATAACCTGAATAACCATCAAGAAAATAATAATGAGATTTACCGGCTAATCGCTCAAGCATTTGATCAATAAAAGGTAAAGGAAAATGGTCCTTTCTCGTTGCTGCATTTAGCTTGCGGTAATCGATGCAAACACGCCACCCACTTTGAATCCTCGTAGGAACTAGCTCATTATTCTGGTTCTGCACTACTGTCACTTTTCGGTACAACCTGAACAAGACTCGCCCTTTTGCTGTCTGAAATTGGGTAAATAACTCCCATATCCAACAACTTCAGGATTTGTTTCTTTACTACATCCATCATCATTGGATTCAGTCTCCTTTGAGTCTCTCTGCTTGGTTTCGGGTCATCATCTAACAAAATCCGGTGTATGCACATGGAAGGACTAATTCCCTTAATGTCGGCTATAGTCCACCCAATTGCTGTCTTATGATCTCTAAGCATCCTAACGAGCCTATCCTCTTGCACCATAGTCAGATTCTTTCCAATTATCACTGGCAAGGTCTCAGCCTCCCCTAAGCAAGCATACTTCAGATGGTCGAGTAAGGGCTTAAGTTCTAAACTCGGTGCCTGCAACACAGATGGCAGCAATTTTGTGTGATTAAATGATAACTCAATTTTTGACACATTATACCTGCTAGGGGCTGGTGGTGAAGACTGCAAAGCCCTAATCATCTATTCCAATTCATCAATAAAATTCAGATGCTCCCCGAATTGCCATAAACCATGACTGAGTACTACTTCCAATGCATCCACTTGACTTTTCTCAAAAGCCTCCTGTGCTAACACATCAATAATATCAATAGAATAAACTGAGTTCACATCAGGGGGATACCTCATGGATTCGAATATGCTATATTTGACAATCTGCCCATCGAACTCCATTGATAAAGTGCCATCATGAGCATCAATCTTTGATCTTGCTGTTTTGAGGAAGGGGCGTCCTAGGAGGATCGGGGCTGGATTTGGGGATCCATTATCTTCCATATTCAGAATGTAAAAATCAGCTGGAAAGATTAACTCATTCACCTGCACTACCACATCCTCAAGTACCCCCTCAGGGTATGCATTAGATCGATCCGACAATTGTATAATAACACCAGTTTGTTTCAAGGGACCCAAATTAAGAGATGCATAAATTGAATGAGGCATGACGTTAATTGATGCACCTAAATCTAACATGGCACATTCAAATCTATGATTACCAATCACATAAGGAATAGTAAATGTACCTGGATCCTTACACTTAGGTGGCAGATTTCGCTGGATTACTGCAGACACATTTTCATCCACCTTAATCTTCTCGTCTCCTCGTAGCTTCCTCTTTGTGGTGCACAGTTCCTTAAGGAATTTCACATATCTCGAAATCTGACTAATAGCATCAAGCAGTGGAATGTACACTGCTACCTTTCGAAAGGTCTCCAATATCTCCTTTTCTTCATATTGTTTCTTGGATTTACTTAACCTGCTCAGAAAGGGGATGGAAACAAGAACATTGTCAGTGGAATTATGCACGTTTGGAAGAAAACTTACCTTAGGAGTTTCGAGATCAATTTCAGCCTCCTTTTTCTCTGCTGATTTTTCTTCTTCCGGCACACTTTGAATTGGGCTCTGAATTTCTTTTCCGCTCCACAAAGTTACTACACTAGCATTCTCTCTAGGATTTATGATTGTTTGGGAGGGTAATTTGCCCGAACCTTGAGCTTCCATCTTGCTCATCGAAGTGGCTAACGGACTTATCTGTTTCTCCAAATTTTGGATGCTGGTCCTTGTTTCCTATTGAAATTGTTGAGTATTGTCAGCGAGAGCTTTAACAATATCATTTAACTGCATACCTGAATTTGAAGCTTGATTTGTTTGTGACTGATATCTAGCTTGGTTCCCATAGCTTAGATTGGGGTGATCTCTCCATCCCGGATTGTATGTATTGCAGTATGGATCATATTTCCGATGTGGTTGCCCTGGGAATCCTCCAATGGCATTGGCTTGCTGGTTCGTTTCTTCTTGCAGCGATGGATATGCATCCGTGGGGTGCCCATATGCCAAACATATTCCACAAACCTTCGCTACTTGCATATTTCCTACAGCCATCTGACGAACTAATGAAGTTAACTCAGAAATTTGATGCTCAAGGTTAGATGTACTTACCTCATTAACTACTTTAGGTGTGTAGTCCAACCTTATGCCAAATTGCTGTGAATTTGCCGCGTTGTTGGAAATCAAATTTCAGGCAGCTGTGGGGGTTTTATCTACTAACACTCCTCTACTCGCTGCATCAATCATGTTCCTGTCTATATACAGTAAGCCTTCATAAAAATATTGAATTAACAATTGCTCACTTATTTGGTGGTGGGGGCAGCTTGCACACAACTTCTTAAAACGATCCCAATATTCGTATAATGACTCTTCATTGTACTGCCTTATGCCACAAATTTCTTTCCTTATGTTGGCAGCCCTTGAATCTGGGAAGTACTTTTCCAAAAACAGCTTCTTCACTTCACTCCATGTTGTTATCGTCCCCGACAATAAATAATAGAGTCAATCCTTTGCATCATCAGCTAAGGAGAATGGAAAAGCTCTCAATTTAATCTGCTCCTCGGACACTCTAGTTGGTCTCATGCTTGAACAAACAACATGGAACTCCTTCAGATGTTTATTTGGATCCTCTCCTGCAAGACCACGAAATTTAGGTAATAAGTGAATCAATCCAGATTTCAATTCAAAAGCAATATCTAAAGTAGCATATTCAATGCATAAAGGTTGTTGATTAAAATTCGGAGCATCCAAATCCTTTAGAGTCCTATTGTTGGCTGCCATGACTTCCTCTTCGTCTGAATCACTGTAAAATAGGTCCAGAGATTCGGTGCTTCCCTTTGGAGAAGGGATTGACTCTTCTGGTCTTGAGTTTGCTCTTCAATTGCCCGTTTAGCCTCTCTTCTTAATCTGTGGAACGTTCTTTCAATCTCTGGATCAATTTCCTGGCTCTTAGAGGTCTGACACGCTAAAAGCTAACGTGCTATGATAGCAAGTGCACTAGACGTGTGTAGTAATAAGTGGACAAAAAGTCCGGGTTGTCGAACCACAAGGACTTGAATTCTAGTTAATGATTTTCGATAAAAGATAAGACAATTAAAGTAAAGTGCAAGAAAAAGATTAAACAAACGAAGAACCAAAGAGAAACGTACTATAGATTTAATCTCACGTATGATAAAATGACTAAGGCACATGCTACAACCGAATCTACTCGTCAATATATATGAGCTACTCTTCGAATTATTAGACTCCTATTGCTTTGGTGGAAACTCCTAAATAAACTATTACCCGATATCTCGGCACATAATAATCCTATGATTAATTGACGATTCTCTAAATATGTCTATCCGAGAATCTAATCAAAAATCACGCATTAACGTTCTAGAGCTTCCCCGAACGAATCCGGCTAACAACACCCGGGAATCTTTACCTATTTCTAGGGCAATCCCTTATTTGTTTCGGATGATGTGTTAATTCTCTTGCACCCTAATCTATTTTCTCTCGAACAACTAGATTAGACAAGATAGCAAGCATATGGTGATCAAACACATGATTGGAATAAAAGCATAGAATTAACACACAAAGCAATAGGAGAATTAATACAAAGAGCAACTTCACATATATTGATTCATAAATTTGGCCTTCACATGGCCTTAGTTCTACAATATTAGCCTCTCATCAAAGCCTTAAGAAAATCTAATACAAACATATACATACTCATGGAAATAAACATGTAAATGCAAATAATTAAAACTCCCTCAATTGATTGATGATGGATCTTTGCTCTTGATCTTCAATCCTTAGCTCCTCTCTCTTTGTTCCCCTCCAAAAGTGATGAAGAATGGTGATGAATGATGATGAGTGAAAAGTGATGGCCAAAAAAATGCCTCTCTCTCTCCTCCTCCCCAATGTATCGGTCAATTGTGCTCAAAAAATCCTTAAGAAGACCACCACAAATCAGCTCCTCATGTGTGTCCCCCCTAGTGTGTCCTCCACTACTCTTAAAGTGAGTAGTATAAAATTCCCTAAAGTAGATCTATTAAGAAACATACTTATGACATCCCTCTCATACATGTGATGACCTCTTGGCTTTAAATGTTCCATTCCCCCATCAAATGATGATCTTTTGGTTGAAAAGAATCTCAATTCGGGTGTGGACACGCCTAGGCGTGGCATTACGGCGCTTGGGCGTGGGATTCAGAATGCTGAAATTAAATGCAATGTATCCTGCGCAGCAATCGTATTTCATTCATAACTTTCTCCACGAAACTCCGATTTGGATGATTCAAGTCCTCATTTGAAGCTAGCACATAGTTATACAACATTGTAGAAGGGAACTTCATCCAATTCGGCCTCTAAACATACGGAAATAGTGCTCGAACGTGGAAAGTGGTGTAGATACGGCGCCCGGGCGTGGGCAAGATGGCGCCTAGGCGTAGGGGTGCATAGCAATTTGGCCTAAACTTGTTTTATACGTCATTTTTCATCCCGTTCTTTGATTGTATCCATTTAAGACCTGAAATCACTTAATGCACGAATTAAACGCACATGTGGCAAGAATCAAGCGATAAATGAGCCTAAGACATAAACGCAAAGGGGCTTAAAAACACGTAAAAATGCCTCTTATCAACACCCCCACACTTATCAATTGATCGTCCTCGAGCAATAAGAGTTTTAAGATAAGGAAACATCATCAATCAAAGAGAGAAACAAAAAGAAAACTACCTAACTCACTTTCGTGGAGTAAACGGTTGCATTTAGCGAATGCAACAAGCCTTTGAACCTTTTAGTTACCTCAAAGGACGAGTTATAGTCTCGTGAGGGTTTGCAGACGATATACCCACAAAATCGAAAGATTTTCAACCCCGATCACTCAACGTAAATTACAATGATTAATAGCACACAATGGTATGAATTCATCTGTTTAAGCTCATATTACAAATATATACACATCACACATTTGCTCACGTTACGCCTTAACATTGAAAAGATCATCCTAAGGGTGTAGTGTAATAAATCTCAAGTATTAGAGTCAAGTGGCATTCTTACCACTTTTCAAACATTAACCCCATATTTATCAACTTTTGATTATTCACATGGTACGAGAATTGAATACAACTTCATAGCCACTTAAAAATTCATCACTTCATTCCACTTTCGGATTTATCTTATGCACTTTCAACTCGAAACATTAGAGGCTAGACCATGTGCAATGTTTGATCCTCTTAGGCTTTCTATGACACCCGTGTAACGAGCTTTAGGCCAATAACTCCTAAACCAGATGGCTTTAGGGTATCAAATGTGGAGACACTCCTAAGGGCTTAATCGCTCGAGTGTCAAAGGCCACAAAATCAAACTAGGTCCTTATTCACTTAACACTTGCACTGGCTTGAGCTTAGCTCAAATTAGCTTAATAGTACAGTATTCTAGGCATGGTGCTCTTCGCCCCCAGTATCTATTAAACCTGACTTTTTCAGTCATACCAATGTTCAACCTCTTTTTATTATTATTAAACACACGAAGTTAACGTTCTCAACTCATAACACATGTGAAAATTCTAAGTTGATATTTCCGGGATCAAGCCTTTAAGTGTTTCAAAATGATTGCCCACTCAACTCCTCTACCTTCGATTTAGGTGCATATGTGAATCATCTTAAGGTTAATCTAGTCTAGTTAGGATCCCATAAGCAAGGAACGATGTGTATAGCCATTAAAAACCAAATTGATAGAGAAAACATACCATGTATTCAAATTAACCATACTCAATGCCTCAAGTGAAGGGTTGAAATTCTATCCAAAAAAAAAAAAAATACTAATTAAAATTGCACACATTTCTCATGTAGAGGTACAGCACCCCCCAAACTTGGACCAAAATATGTAAAACATGAATCAACATGACTATAATGGATCTAGTATACCCCCCCACACTTATTATGAACATTGTCCTCAATGTTTGAAAAAAAAGAAGGGCAAAGTACACGTCACCATGGGGAAGCTGAAAAGCAAACCCGAGTCCACTTAAGGCAATCAAATCCACGGATGGCAATCACTGTGTCGATCACTTTTTTTCCCCGAGTTGGATGTGAAGGAGGAGTCGCGGTGCAGCGAGTGATGTTGATGGAAAATGGCGGTGAAACACGGTGGAGATGGCCGGAAAAGGTGAGAGTGTCGCCGGAAATCGCTTGGGAGAGGAGTTGTGAAGAGTTTGTGAAGAATTTTGACCGTTTGACCCACAAATTTGTTTAAATCAGAAACGGGCGCCTAGGCGCGCGTGTTTGGGCGCCTAGGCGCGCGACACAGCGTACCTGGAATTTTTTACTTGTAATGCCCGCGCCTAGGCGGGCGTTGTTTCGGCGCTTGGGCGCCCCTTTCAGAACCGGTCGCCTAGGCGCCTGTTTTCTCGGCGCTTGGGCGCCCCTTTCAGAACCGGGCGCCTAGGCGCCTGTTTTCTCGGCGCTTGGGCGCCCCTTTCAGAACCGGGCGCCTAGGCGCCTGGTTTCTCGGCGCTTGGGCGCCCCTTTCAGAAAAATTTTGTAAAGAATTTCATTTCCTGTTTCAAAAGGGAAGAGACAAAACACTTAAAACACAAACTAACAAAGATGTAAGACTAGAAAATAAAGCAACAAACGGGATAATAAGGGAAAAAGAAAAGGAAACGGAAAAAAAACATGGGTTGCCTCCCAAGAAGCGCTATTTTAGAGTCATTAGCTCGACTGAAAGCGAAGAATCACGAAGGGTCCGCGAGGATGAAGGACTCTTTGTCTCTTGGTCTGTCCATCCCTAAGTAAGGTTTTAGACGTTGAGCGTTGACCAAGAAAGTATGTCCTTTATCTGTTGTAAGCTCAACGGCGCCGGATGGATAGACCTGGGAAATCAAAAATGGGCCCGACCATCGAGACTTAAGCTTCCCGGGGAAGAGTCGGAGTCGAGAGTTGTATAGCAACACCCGCTCTCCCTTGTGGAATTCCCGGGGGAGAATATGTTTGTCATGCCACATTTTGGTCCGCTCCTTATAGAGTTTTGCGTTCTCATAGGCAAGATGACGCCATTCTTCGAGCTCGTTGAGTTGTAGCAAACGTTGTGTACCTACACTTTGAGAGTCAAAATTTAGAAACTTAATGGCCCAATAAGCACGATGCTCGAGTTCAACGGGCAAGTGACATGTTTTGCCAAAAACAAGACGATATGGGGACATGCCAATTGGGGTTTTATAGGCGGTCCGATAAGCCCAAAGAGCATCATCCAATTTAAGGGACCAATCCTTTCTTGATGCGTTGACAGTTTTTTCTAAAATACGCTTAATCTCCCTATTCGAGACCTCCACTTGGCCACTAGTTTGTGGGTGGTATGGGGTCGAAATTTTATGCTTCACCCCGTACTTGGTCAATAAAAGTTCAAACTGCCTGTTGCAGAAGTGGGTGCCCCCGTCACTAATGATGGCTCGGGGAGTTCCAAATCGAGTAAAAATATGCTTCTTCAGAAAACGAGTGACAACCCGAGCATCATTAGTAGGCAAGGCCACGGCTTCCACCCATTTGGAGACATAGTCTACCGCAACAAGGATATATTTATTTGAACAAGAACTGGGAAAAGGGCCCATGAAATCCACACCCCATACATCAAACAACTCACACTCTAACATGCTATTTAAGGGCGTTTCATGATGTTTAGAGATGTTCCCCATTCGTTGACAGCGATCACAAGATTTGACATAATGATGTGCATCTTTAACAAGAGTAGGCCAGAAGAAACCTGATTGGAGGATCTTAGCTACCGTTTTGGAAGGCCCAAAATGGCCACCTACCGCCATATCATGACAATGAGATAGGATAGCATGCACGTCCGTTTCGGGTATGCAACGTCGAATTAAACCATCTGCACAAACTTTGAATAAAAGGGTTCGTCCCAAAGATATTGCTTTACATCAGATAGAAATTTCTTCTTTTGATGAAAAGTGATATCCGGGGAAGACGGCCCGTAACAATGTAATTGGCAAAGTTAGCATACCAAGGTGAAATTTTTCAGAAATAGCAAGGAGGTGTTCATCTGGGAATTCCTCACGAATTGGTGTCTCATCTAACGGATCATTCACTAGCTCTAATCGTGAGAGGTGGTCGGCTACTACATTTTCGGTGCCTTTCTTGTCTTTTATCTCTAAATCAAATTCTTGGAGTAACAAAATCCACCTAAGGAGTCTTGGTTTAGCATCTTTCTTGGCAAGCAAATATTTTAAAGCCGAATGATCGGTGTAAACTATCACTTTGTTTAGCACGAGGTAAGAGTGGAATTTATCGAATGCAAAGACTATGGCGAGTAATTCTTTTTCCGTGGTGGCATAATTCAATTGTGCATCGTTAAGAGTTTTACTAGCATAGTAAATGGTTCGAAATACCTTTTCCTTCCTTTGGCCAAGGACCGCTCCAACCGCGGTGTCACTCGCATCACACATCAATTCGAATGGTAAGCTCCAATCGGGGGATGACATGATAGGGGCGGAAACTAAGCGTTCCTTCAAATCAAGAAAGGCCTGCATACAAGAAGAATTGAAATCAAAAGGTGCATCTTTAACAAGCAAATTAGACAACGGTTTCGCAATTTTAGAGAAATTCAAGATGAATCGCCTATAGAAACCAGCATGCCCGAGGAAACTCCTAACAGCTTTTACCGATGTGGGCGGGGGAAGTTTTTCAATGACCTCAATCTTGGCTTGGTCCACTTCGATCCCTTTTTGAGAGATCTTGTGGCCAAGTACAATCCCCTCCCGGACCATTAAATGGCATTTTTCCCAATTCAAAACAAGGTTGGTTTCTTCACAACGTTTAAGCACAACATTTAGATGAGCAAGACAAATATCAAAAGTTGTTCCGAAAACAGAAAAGTCATCCATAAAAATTTCAAGGAAATCTTCAACCATATCATGAAAAATAGCCATCATGCATCTTTGAAAAGTGGCCGGGGCATTACACAAGCCAAATGGCATCCTTCTATAAGCAAATGTGCCATAAGGACAAGTGAAAGTGGTTTTCTCTTGGTCCTCAGGATCTATGGCAATTTGATTATAGCCGGAGTAACCATCTAGAAAACAATAGAAATCATGCCCGGCTAATCGTTCAAGCATTTGGTCAATAAAGGGGAGGGGGAAATGATCCTTACGTGTGGCATCATTCAACTTACGGTAATCTATACATACACGCCACCCACTAATTATACGAGTTGGGATAAGCTCATTATTCGCATTCTCAATTACCGTTATCCCCCCTTTCTTAGGCACCACTTGGGTAGGGCTCACCCACGCACTATCAGAAATAGGATAGATTATACCTGAGTCGAGCAGTTTAATCACTTCCTTCTTTACTACCTCTTGGATTTGTGGGTTTGATCTCCTTTGGGGTTGGCGTGTAGGCTTGGTGGAGTCCTCCATAAGTATTTTGTGCATACATATCGCTGGACTAATGCCTTTGATGTCCGCAAGTTTCCACCCAAAAGCCCGTTTGTGAGATCTCAACACCGTCATTAATTGCTCTTCTTGTGATCCTGAAAGAGATGAGGAAATGATCAATGGGAGTGTTTCGTCATCGTTCAAGTACACATATTTAAGGTGGGAGGGGAGGGGTTTGAGTTCGAGAGAGGGGGGTTCTTCAATAGATGGGCGAGGTGATCCTGACAATGATCTATCAACTTTGATGAATCCTCCCGAATGAGAGGAAGATTTGTACTCCAAGCTTAGAACCTTTTCCACTAGATCATCTTTCTCCGAGTCCACTTGCATGGATTTCATAAGATTCTGTTCGAGAGAATTTTCAATTGTATTGTCCTGTAAATACTCAACAATCAAATGGTCAAATGTATCAATTCGATAACACGAGTCATGATCAATAGGATGTTTAAGGACTTTGTAAACATCAAAGGTAACTTTGTCATCGCCCACATTCAAGGTAAGCTTACCATTAGCAATGTCAATTACCGCCTTACCCGTGGCTAGGAATGGTCTCCCTAGGATTAATGGTACCTCCACATCTTCTTCCATGTCGAGTACTACGAAATCAACGGGAAAATAAAACTTGTCGACTTGGACAATAACGTCTTCGATTATCCCCTTGGGCCTCTTGATCGATCGGTCGGCTAGTTGAAGGCTCATTGAGGTCGGCTTGGGATTTCCAAGGCCTAGCTTTTTAAACAGTGAGTATGGAAGAAGATTGATGCTGGCCCCCGAGTCACATAACACCTTCTTGAATGATAGGGATCCAATCGTGCATGGGATTGTGAGACTCCCGGGATCTTGGAGCTTAGTTGGCAATTTATTGAGTAATACGGCGGAGCATTCTTCCGTGAGGCACACCGTCTCATTCTCTTCCCACTTCTGCTTGTTGGAGAGTATGTCCTTGAAGAACTTCACATAATTCGGCATTTGGAGAATGGCGTCAATAAACGGAATATTAATTCTCACTTCCCGAAGGATTGCCAAAATTCGAAGAAAGCTCGGATCCATCTCCTTTTTCTTCTTTTTGTGAGCATTTGGGAAGGGGAGACGAACTTCGATAGGGGGAGAAAGCGTTGGATTAGACGGATGAAAACCCACTGAAACAGTAGGCGGCGCCTGGGCGCGTATATCGGCGCCTAGGCGCGGATCTGTTGGCGCCTGGGCGTGCAGTTCTGGGCGCTCGGGCGCGGGATGCAGAACATATGCATCTGGCAGGTTTGTGGGTGGCGCCTGGGCGCGTATATCCGCGCCTAGGCGCGTATCTGTAGGCGCCTGGGCGTGCGGGTCGGGGCGCTCGGGTGCGGGAAACAGAGAATTTTGTCCAGAACAGGGTAGATCAGGCGCCTGGGCGTGCATGTCGGGGCGCTCGGGCGCGGATGTACTGGCAGTGTCATTCTCCAATTGTTTGCCACTTCTCAAGGCTATGGCATTGCATTGGGCCTTCGGGTTCTTTTCCGTGTCGCTTGGGAGAGTCCCCGGGGCTCTACCGTTAACCGCATTAGAAAGTTGCCCTACTTGTGTTCGCAAATCCTTCATCTCCATACACATATCCTTTATCATACCCCGAAGTTCGTTGAAAGATGTATCGGACTTTTTCATGTGAGCATCTAGTTTCTCATCGATTGTGGGAGGTCGCATTTGCACTTGACCTTGACCTTGTCCATTGAAATTGCCTTGCCTCGGGGGTGGGTTATTGAAGGGTGGTCATGGAACTTGATAGATCCCCGGTTGTGCGTTCTGTGCGGGGTTGGGCCTTTTTGGAAAATTCTCGGGTATATGAAAGTTCACCCGAGGTTTATTTTGATTCCCCACATAATTAACATTGCCAACCTCCGGTTCCAAGACTACTACTTCCTCTACTACTCCCTCAATACAAGCAACCTTTTAGAGGATGAGGCCTCTTCATCGTCGGGGTAAAGCTCGTCTTCTCGGGCCAACTGTTCGACTTTGTCCCATACACTTTGACAGTCTAACCCAAGGAGATCTCCTCCCGCACCTGCGTTGAGTCTATGCCGAATACGTGACCTAACCCCATCATAGAAATGGAGTACTTGTTCATTCAACCCAAAATTATGATCGGGACATTTACGGAGCATGCCCTTATATCTAGCCCAAGCCTCGGCTAAAGATTCATTGCTCCTTTGCCTAAACCCTTTTATATTACTCCGTAGCTCATTGATTTTTGAGGGTGGAAAGAATTTATTTAAAAAGGCATCGACCAACTCACTCCATGTTGTAATAGATTGTGGGGGTAAGGATTTGTACCATGTTGTCGCCCTATCCTTCAATGAGAAATGGAAGACTCTTAGACGAATCGCATCAAGATCTCGTGGGTGATATTGAATGGTCACAAGAGCCTCATCTATGGTTTCCAAATGAGCGTGTGGTGATTCGTGCGGTTCTCCATAGAAAGGATCTCCTTGCACCATATTAAAAATGTGAGCCGGAATGTGGTAGTTTGGTGTGAAGAAATTAGGCACGACTACGGGCCCCGGAATGGTATGGACCCTAGGTGGTAAGCTACCCCGAACCGACGGGAGTTGTGGAGGAGGTACCGCTTGCATGGCTTGTAGAACACCTTGTAACCACTCCCTAGTTTCCGGTGAGTTCATGTCCGGGAAATTTCCATTTGGGTTTTGGTTGAGATTATTGGCCATTTCTCTTGCTCGCCTACTAGTCCTAAGAACTCGTTCAATTTCGGGCTCCAACTCGTATAGAGGCTTGTTTGAGGAGCGGGTCATGCACCTCAAGAACCTAACAATTGAATACAAGAACAAAATTAGACTAATCACGAAAATAAAAGAAAATCAAGAAATAAACGAAAACTAAGAATTATAAAAAATGTAAACGAAAAAAAAAAAAAAAACTAAAATAAACAAGTCCCCGGCAACGGCGCCAAAAACTTGACACGCTAAAAGCTAACGTGCTATGATAGCAAGTGCACTAGACGTGTGTAGTAATAAGTGGACAAAAAGTCCGGGTTGTCGAACCACAAGGACTTGAATTCTAGTTAATGATTTTCGATAAAAGATAAGACAATTAAAGTAAAGTGCAAGAAAAAGATTAAACAAACGAAGAACCAAAGAGAAACGTACTATAGATTTAATCTCACGTATGATAAAATGACTAAGGCACATGCTACAACCGAATCTACTCGTCAATATATATGAGCTACTCTTCAAATTATTAGACTCCTATTGCTTTGGTGGAAACTCCTAAATTAACTATTACCCGATATCTCGGCACATAATAATCCTATGATTAATTGACGATTCTCTAAATATGTCTATCCGAGAATCTAATCAAAAATCACGCATTAACGTTCTAGAGCTTCCCCGAACGAATCCGGCTAACAACACCCGGGAATCTTTACCTATTTCTAGGGCAATCCCTCATTTGTTTCGGATGATGTGTTAATTCTCTTGCACCCTAATCTATTTTCTCTCGAACAACTAGATTAGACAAGATAGCAAGCATATGGTGATCAAACACATGATTGGAATAAAAGCATAGAATTAACACACAAAGCAATAGGAGAATTAATACAAAGAGCAACTTCACATATATTGATTCATAAATTTGGCCTTCACATGGCCTTAGTTCTACAATATTAGCCTCTCATCAAAGCCTTAAGAAAATCTAATACAAACATATACATACTCATGGAAATAAACATGTAAATGCAAATAATTAAAACTCCCTCAATTGATTGATGATGGATCTTTGCTCTTGATCTTCAATCCTTAGCTCCTCTCTCTTTGTTCCCCTCCAAAAGTGATGAAGAATGGTGATGAATGATGATGAGTGAAAAGTGATGGCCAAAAAAATGCCTCTCTCTCTCCTCCTCCCCAATGTATCGGTCAATTGTGCTCAAAAAATCCTTAAGAAGACCACCACAAATCAGCTCCTCATGTGTGTCCCCCCTAGTGTGTCCTCCACTACTCTTAAAGTGAGTAGTATAAAATTCCCTAAAGTAGATCTATTAAGAAACATACTTATGACATCCCTCTCATACATGTGATGACCTCTTGGCTTTAAATGTTCCATTCCCCCATCAAATGATGATCTTTTGGCTGAAAAGAATCTCAATTCGGGTGTGGACACGCCTAGGCGTGGCATTACGGCGCTTGGGCGCGGGATTCAGAATGCTGAAATTAAATGCAATGTATCCTGCGCAGCAATCGTATTTCATTCATAACTTTCTCCACGAAACTCCGATTTGGATGATTCAAGTCCTCATTTGAAGCTAACACATAGGTCTACAACATTGTAGAAGGGAACTTCATCCAATTCGGCCTCCAAACATACGGAAATAGCGCTCGAACGTGGAAAGTGGTGTAGATACGGCGCCCAGGCGTGGGCAAGATGGCGCCTAGGCGTAGGGGTGCGTAGCAATTTGGCCTAAACTTGTTTTATACGTCATTTTTCATCCCGTTCTTTGATTGTATCCATTTAAGACCTGAAATCACTTAATGCACGAATTAAACGCACATGTGGCAAGAATCAAGCGATAAATGAACCTAAGACATAAACGCAAAGGGGCTTAAAAACACGTAAAAATGCCTCTTATCAAGGTCATAAAACATAAAAACTAACAAGGTAAAGTATAGAAATATCGAAAACAAATAAAAAATAAAATTTAAAAACCGACTGAAAACACAAAAACGCAAAAAAGACCTAGTAAACAATGGAATTTGGGCCCGAGAGGGTGGTGCTCAGCATACTTATGATACTGAGTTGTTTTTAAATTCGACGTTTCCTTTAAGATTGATATAGAGTTTGTGGCCGAATTCCAAAAATAGTTTTTTCCTTTCGAAAATAATAATAAAATAATAAAATTCTACCAAAAATAAAGTACGATAATTAAATCTAATACCTAAGATAAAAGTTTGACCAAAAACCAGTCCCCGACAACGGCACCAAAACTTGATACGTGTCGAATGCACCAAAATATAATTACTGTTCTCACAAGAATCTGTAGTACTCGTAAGTCCAAGTCGAACGCTAGAGACTGGTTGATCAAATAAAAGGGGGGGTTTTTTCGAAGATTTAATCAACTAAAATTGCAGAAAATAAATGTTTGAAAATTCAATTAATGGGAAATACAATTCAAGAGAAATTCAACCCTCAATTCACACATTGATCATAGACACCTAAATTACTATTCACTCATTGATTACTTAGCCAAGAATCTGAATAACAGCTATCTAGATCCCTATAATCTTCCTTATATCATTAATCAAAGCCCAACACCTGATTAAATTCTTATTATTAACTGATTCGGTATTAAACAATAGTAATCAAATTAATAACAGCATAAAGATCAAGAGGAGACTAAGAATAAACAATAATTTAAACCAGCTTAAATTATTTAATTTATTCTACTGTTTCCCTTAGGTTATCAATGAAAATTGGGATCCTAATCATGAAAACCTAATTGCTACATGCACAAATCAAACTTAACAATTACGGATTATGAAGATTTGTTAGCAGACAATTGACATATATAATCAACTAATATGCATCTTAGATAATCATATACACAATTGTAAGAATTGAAATCAAGAAACAAAAGATAATCAAACCGTGAATAGATTAAAATAAAAGCTTCGTGTTTCACAATGTATAAATTAATTGGAAATCTCTTGAATTGAAAGAAAAACTTAGCTACTCATAATTGTAAGCATAAAATTCGAAAATACTATTTTTTTAACTCTCTCTATATATCTCAACCCTCAAAAATATCCTCTTTATAAGAGAATAACCCTAGACTCACTCTACAACTTGCTCCCTAAGATATTGGAGTTTCTTTTTTTAACTAGGACTCAAACTGCAGATTTCTTTCCATATCTTTTTACGCTGTTCTGAGATGAATCCCGTCCAAATCTAACTTTGACTCCTTCTAGAAAGTTGTATATTTATCTGTTATCTTTCACGTCCAACTGGCCTTGACTTCATCCAGGACTCGTAACTCTATTTATGAATTTTTCACCAAAACTGCGCAGTCCAGTCCGAAACAGAAATCTTCTGTAAATTCTTGAACACTTTTGAGCCCTTTAACTTCCGAACTGGGTCTGGACTTCTTCACAAGAAATATAGGCCTTTATCTTATCTTTGCAACTAGATAAAATTCAATAGAAACTAATATCTTCATCTCCAGATATATCAGTATTTCCGAAACATCGCCAAATCTCCCATTTTGATTGAAATTGATATTTTGCACTCTAAATCTTACCTAAATCACAAAATGAGATAAAATCAGTTCCAATGGCCATATAATCACAATAAAATGCTAAAGATAGAGGGCATAAAATATATAAATATTGCACTTATCACTGTTCAAGCAGCTTTTTCCGGCGATTTCACGTGAAATTCGATGGCTTCCGTGATGAATCAACAGTTCAAATGCCGGCCTATCGAATTTCAGATCCGTTCCGAAATTCGTCGGCTATTTCGGCGTTTTGTTCACAGGGGCTGTCGGGAATTTACAATTCCAATTTTCGGATTCCAAACCGACAAATACCCACTTATAATCTTAGATTCTCAGATATCAATCCAGAAATTAAAACCTCAATTTTCCAGATTTCATGTTTATTCAAACTGGTGAATTCCAGTTGTATGAACTGAATTGTAAATTCCAAATTCCAATTTCTAAGTATCATCATCTCGATTTTTCAGCCCAAAGGTAATTCTAAATCATCAGAAATTTTTCAGATTTATAAGCCAATGGAAAATGATTTCAGTTCACAAAAACAAATCAGATTTTTTTGATTCATATATATTGATTCCAAATCAACAATTACACGATAAACACAATGAATAACAATTAAACATGCATAATCACATAAATAAATCAACAAACCAACAAATTTAAATAAATCAAGAAACCAACAAATTTGGCTCTGATACCACGGTTGGGAATTCTGGTATCATGCGCAGCGGAAATTAAAACATATCTAGATTCCTAAAGCCAAGATTAATTTGTGGCTTTTTGTTGATTTTAACATAAAACGAAGAACACAAAAAACTTACCTTTTTGTGTGTTCTATTAATCCTCGCCCGAATCTTTAGCGGTCCACTTGTTCGTCTCTAGAACATCATGCAGGAACGGACTTTTTAGAAATCTTCTTCTCCATCTCCCAGAGGCAGCTAGCATAGATGAGAGGAACTTTTTTGTCTTGTATGTTGGTGGAGGATTTCATATAAAGTAAATTGTTATGTTCTCTAGCTTGTGTTGGAGGATTAAATAAATCCTCCAACTTAAGCCCACCAGTACACGCCTATAAGGCATGTTGAACGCACCATGTGGGCTAAGTTGACCTAGTCAATTTAGTCCACTTAATTTAATCATATCATATTTAATCCAATTAAATAAATGTAGATTAAATTAATATTCTAATTTAAATATTTAATTAACCTAGTTAATTAACTATTCTAATTAATTAATTTAATTTATCATTGTTTAATCCAATTAGACAACCAATTAAATTAGTTCGTCCGATTAATTAATTCGTCCTACCAATGTACAAATTACCAAAATACCCTCCAAATACAAAACTACGATTTTCTGTCTATTCCTTTATAGCGCTACTCTTCTAGATTCGTCTCGATTGGCAATGGGAGGATACCAAAGGATGTGAGTGACACCTAGTCAGCACTGTGGCCTCACATCGTAGCCCAACCGAGTACAAAATGACTATGTCATTACGAACCTCTAGATTATGAATACTGTATGAGTATCAGCCCTTCATTGACGTATCCTGATCGAGTGAGAGTCATGGAATGTCAAACTCACAGAACTCGACACTATGCTAAGAATCATATTAATAAGAGATTACAGAACTACCCTCTGTGTCAAACACGAGTTAGCTTATTATTTCTGGCCAGAGGCTTTTAATCTCATTTACCTATGATTGCATAGGATACTTCTCGTTTACTTTCGAGACAATGAATTCTTTCTTGGAAATCACCTCACATGTTACTTGCCCATTGGAACACACTTCGAGGTCGACCCCAGCAACGGGTGAATTGGGCCTAACTACTCTAATGACAAAACCAACATCACAAGCACACTGTGACCGTGACTCCTCATGTCTAAGGCTCACGCATACTATTATAATCAGTAATCAAATCATTGACAGTCAATGAATAAAAACCCTTGTGATTGGATTACTACGAGCGGTGTTCGAATACGCTAATCCCATCAATGTATCTATGACACAAACCCCCGCTATCCCATAGTGTTCGATTGACACTCCCTATCAGAGCATGTGTCATACAAGTCCAAACGAATCTCAATGCCCAATTGAGATTCTCTGACTTGCGAACCATTTAAGTGATCAAGTACCAAACTTTCCAGTGCCTATCTCCTTAACTACTATAAGAAGTGGAAGGTCTGCCTTGATTCACATGGACTTACATTCATTCAAGTCTTATAGATGTCATTAAGACTTATACGAACAATATACCAAATGCCTTTCTATTAATTAAGGATTGTACAATATAAACTAGTGCCTCATATTCTAATCTCCTAGTTGGCATTGAGGGCACTTTCCCAACAAAATTTAATATATCTCAATATCATAAATTTCAGTTAAAAATAGAACTCACAACATAGATAAGTATCCTACAAATAGTATCTCAAAATCATGATTTTCATCAAAATGTATAACTTATCACAATCATAGATAAATAATAAATATATTACAAAAGGGATAATGGCATTTTTAGTCCCTCAAGTGACCAAATAGTGTAAGAGTGGTCCCTCAAGTGAAAAAAATTAAAATTACCATCCCTAATGTACTATTTTGAGTTTCGATTTGGTCCTTCTGATCATTTTCCGGCCACCTTTGTCCGACCAATGTGACATGTGCAGGGCACATGAATTTTTCCAGGGGTAGACTCATCTTTTTGTGTCAATTTAGTCCCTGTTGTCCAAATATTTGTGTCAATTTAGTCCTTGGTCAACTCTTGGCAAAAAATTGGGGGGAAATTATTGTACTTTAAAGAAAAAAAAAGGAGAAACAACCTATTTTTTGCCTATAAAATCCGGTTTGAGGGCATTTTTGTGCCAAACCACCTAAAAAAACCATCAAGCACACAAAATCATGGTAGCACCAAATCGCTTCTATGGGATTTTAATTAATCTTTAAAGTATGTTATGTTGTTTATTTTTTAAGGAGTTGTAACTTTTAGAAATTAAAATCTATTTGCAAAAAAGATCTTTTAGAATTAAATTTCTGAATTTACTTTTGCTAACTAAGTAGTTTGATAAGAAGAATAACTTTTGAATTGGTGGAAACTCTAGAAACAAATTAGATTCAAATATAAACACAATTTTTGTGCCAAATTATAGTGTTTATTTAAACACAACTCTTGCGCCAAATTTTTACATTTAATTTTAAATATTTCTTTCCTTATATAAATTAAAGTCAAAGAGTATAAATTGTCTACTTTGACACAAATCGTCTATTTGATAACAAAGAGTGTAAAGGTTAAATATCTAATAATGTGTATAATAATGAACTACTCAAATAAGGAACAACTCAAAGACTTCTTCTATTTATATAAGTGAAAGAAATTTTGAGAATTAAATGTAAATATTTGGCACAAGAGTTGTGTTTATATAGACACTAATTTGGCATGTTTCTTTTCCAAAACTTACAACTCTTTAAAAATAAACTACATCAAATAATTTAGAAGATCAATTAAACTCCCATAGAAGCAATTTGGTGCTCCCCTTATTTTATGTGCAATATGATTTTTTTTAGGTGTTTTAGCACAAAAATGCCCTCAAGCCGGATTTTATAGGCAAAAACATAGGTTGTTTCAGTATTTTTGCTTCAAAGTACAATAGTTTCCTCCCATTTTTTTGGCTAAGAGTTGACCAAGGACTAAACTGACACAAATTTCTGGACAACAGGGACTAAACTGACACAAAAAGATGAGTCTACCCCCTGAAAAAAGTCATGTGCCCTGCACATGCCACATTGGCCGGATAAAAATGGCCGAAAATTATCAGAATGACCAAATCGAAACTCAAAATAGTACTTGAGGGACGATAATGTTAATTTCTTCACTTGAGGGGCTACTCTGACACTATCTGGCCACGTGAGGGAGTAAAAATATCATCATAGACCAGATACGTATTTGCCCCTTTCTTCAGTCATGTGGGGCGACTCTGTTTCTTCTCTAGAGTGCCGTGAGAAGAAACAATTTCTCTAGAGTTTTGACAAATGATAAAGTCCTTGGTCTCTCAAGAAACACACAAAAAAGGAATGTTTTTGATGTATTTTGTTGTGGACAAGATTTGAACGGATTCAAGCACATTACTACTGTCTACGAGGAATTGACAACAGAGGTATCTTCACCTGCCTCATCCCCATCGTTTTTAGTTGGTTTTGTCCAAGTAGGGGCCCAAATTCCTACAAAAACAGCAGAAATAGATCCTTTCCATGCAACAAAATGTACAACGTTACATTAAGTTAAACCAGAATTTATTAATGGGCAGATTTTTATTAGATCTAAGTGGGATCACGCTCAAACAGGTATGAAGCGGTGGACTAATACTCTTGTAGGCTATTTCATTGGTAAAAAACCGTATTTCATTGGAGTTAAGAAATTTGTGCTATCAATATAGAATTGTTTGATCGAAGTTAAGGCAACGACTAATGGTTTTTATTTTTTCAAATTTTCTACTTTTGAATTGATGAGCGATGTACTTGAGGGTGGTCTGTGGTTATATGAGGGACATGCACTATTCCTTGAAAAATGGCGCGAAGGAATGACACTGGCTAAGAAAGTACATAAACAAGTACCTATTTGGATCAAACTTCGTCATTTACCGGCGGAATACTGGACATTGGATGGACTGAGCATGGTTGCAAGTGCTGTGGATAAGCCTCTATACCCGGATGGCTTCCCTTTATCTATGGAACGGTGCCCGGATGGCTTCCCTTTATCTATGGAACGGATTGATTTTGCACGGGTTTGTGTTCTGATGAGTGTTAATGATGCTTTTCCTAGCCAGTTTTTTATGCTTTTACCTTCTGATTCTGGAGAGTATAATGGTACATGCCAAATTGATGTTGAATATGAGTGGAAACCGATGATTTGTAAGGTCTGTGATTCTTTAGGCCATGCAAATATGACTTGTCCGAAAGCTAAACAAGAGATTCGTCCACCTGTTAATATTTATATACCTAAACATAAAGAAAGTAGTGAGATAACTAAGGTTGATGATGATGAATGGAAGATGGCTGGTAGTAAACACATTGACAAACGAAGGTTGGGTAATTTTTCGCATCTCGAAAAGGTTAATACCAACTCTCCTTCACGGGACTTGAATAGCAATGCTTGTATTGATTCACCAAAGACCATGAAGCATACGAAGGAAATGTGTGGGCATAAAGATAAAGAAGTAATAATACCACTGTCAAATACCTTTGCAAGCCTTATTAAAGATATTCTCGAGTTGGATTCAAACACAAATCAGGGCCCTATAAGTGAAAAAGCCCTCGATCAAGTAGTTAAATGATAAGGGGTCAAGTCGGTTTGTTCGTGGTCACTTGACGGACCTGGTGGATTGCTTGGAAATTTCTGAATCCAAGAGCATTATATGGAGGCTATGGTTTTAATTGATTAGAATGTGTGATGGTCATTCATGATCGTGGTGTTTGGATCGATAGTTTTTTGTATTATTTGGTTTTGTTTTTGTTTTTTGTTAAGGTATTTGATTGCCTTAGCAAGTGGGTTCATCAAAGGAGATTTATTTGTATGACGTAATTTTCTTCTTTTTATTTTAATGAAATTGAATTTTCCAAAAAGAAGATTTGAACGTGCATGTGACTTCCTTTTATTTACTGTTCACTCCCGTGTTTTTAAATTTGAACATGTTACGAGATCTTTGCAAATCTCCTTTTTGGTGTTTGCATTTTTTTTTATGGGTTAATTGCAAAAAAAATCCCTGTGTTATTCCCAATCTGCAAGAAACCCCCCTGTCTTAAGGAAATAGCCTAAAAACCCCCTGTAAAATGTAAAAACTCTGCAAAAAAACCCCATTCCGTCAAACTTAACCGCGTTTGAGACACACGCGCGTGAGGTGAGAGTTAACAATTTTTTTTTCCAATTTTCACACTAAAGTGCAAGGGAAATTGACTTATATGCCCCTATTTTAATTGTTCATTTGGAGGGGCTTTTATTATTTTATTTGGACTTTTTTATACTCTTTTATAATTCTCTAAAATATTAAAAAATTAATATTATGCTAAAATAATATATATATAAATAATATATATATATTGAAATATTGCCTACTAATTAGAAATAATATTCAATAATAATAAATATTCAAATACTAAATAGTAATAATAATATCCAAGTACAAAATAATTAGCATAAATTATTTTCATAAACTAGAAAAGGAGAAAAAAACAAGATTCTTAAATATGTATAATTACTTTTATGAATATTCAAAATTAAGGGGAATATTCAAAATTAAGCTTATGAAAATTCTGAATTACAAATAATTTTAATGAAAATTAATTTTCAATTAAAATGAGTTATAACAAATATTTTAACTCATTGTGCGCGTCTTCACGAGAAAATTAATAACTCATTGTAAAAAACTCGGATTCATGAACGGTTTTCTTCCCATGAAACTAGACACATAGGGCTATCCAAACATATATCGCACATAATCAGGAGACGTCTAGAACAAAGCAGTTTTGTATTCAAAGTTAGCTAAAAATCTGTCGGCTATGCAGACAGCTATGCGCGTCGTCACAAGAAAATTCATAACTCATTTTAGAAAGCTCGGATTCATGAACCGTTTTCTTCCCATGAAACTAGACACATAGGGATATCCACCCATAAATTGGTCAAATTTGACCCATTTGACCGTGTATTTTCCTCCAAATCAGCCCCAAACGGTTGATATATTATTTTCCTCCAAAGAAAAATACATTCCAGTTTTATTTAAAATAAGTTTGATATATTATTTGCTATACATATTTTTAGATAAAAGTAACTATTCATTAGAATTAATGAAAAACTATCATGAGGGTAATTTCAATTTTTTCTTTTTTCTATTTAATAAGAAAAAGAAAGGAATGAAATGAAAAATACAAAATAGGAAATAAAATTATAAACTAAGGGCAAAAAGGGTAGTTTATAATTTTTTTTACACATAGAGGGTGTGGATGTCAAATTCTAATTGATGAGGGGGTGTCCTTGCCAAAGGTCAAAACTTCAAGGGAGGTGGATGCAAATAACCCAGTAATTTAGGGGTATAAAGGACATTTCAAACAGAATTTAACGGAGTTAAGTTTATTTAACGGTTTAGGAGTGTGTGCAGAGTTTTACATTTCACAGGGGTTTTTTAGGCTATCCTTATCACAGGGGGGTTATTTGCAATTAACCCTTTTTTTATTAATCAAATCTTGAAACGTTTCTAGAAAAGAAAAAACGGAAACAAATTTGCCAAATCGGTTTTCACTTCATTCTTTGAGAACTTTGCAAACATAAACAGAAAAACATGAAACAATGAGATAACCAAACGGGGCCTTAATTCACGTTTGTATAGTAATAAGACTAAAAGTCATTTTAATTTGAAACTTCATAATAACAAAATAACTACACATGCATCATCTTTGTAAGTTAGTTGAAACTTAAACATTATGCATACTGGAGAGAAAGCATTCAGTTTCGGATCAACCAAGATATTGAATTAATTTTCCAATTCAAATATTCCCAGTCGTCCTAAATTAAATATTAACTTGTACTATACATAATTAATTAAGAACCATCCATGCATATTTCTAATTTGAATATTAAAAAAAAAAAAAACTTTATATATGTTTGGATCTAACCCCATACTATAAAATTTGAGTATGAAAATCATACTTGAGATGTTGTAAGACTCATTTCTGTTTCAAATAACTGATCAACTTCTTTCTTGCTCTAGAATTAAAGAGTAATATACTTCCAAACCCACAAAAGGTCCCCGAATTAAAATGCCGAGCATTAACAAAGAAGTAGTAGCCTTAAATCCCATCAAAGCAAAGCCATCAGAAGAAAGGTTTTCTTGTAGGAGCCTTTCACTACAAGAAAACAGGGTTTCAAAGACGGAATATTTGAGACGAAATATTTCCCTGGAGCTCTCTATGAGAGACACTACTAGTAATTCTTCATTTGAAGTATACTATAGATCTGATGGTTCGGTTGGCATTCCATTCGGGTGGGAATCCACACCCGGGACGCCTAAACTCAAATCAAGGGAATCTCCACTTCCTCCTCTCACACCTCCGCCTTCATTCCGTTCCAGCCCAGTCTCCACAAAACCTGCCAAAAAGCATCATAAAAACAATATTGTGTCTAGTCTACTCAATCTCAAGAAAACCCCACTCATGTACCGCTCACCGTCGTCAAGCAGGTCATCATCTTCAACTCCTTCATCCCCATTGTCAGCACGTTCCACTCCTTATTCGTCTCCACACGGATCAAAGCAACATGGGATAGTATTGAGTCCGAGAATCTCATTTGATTCCAGGTTTGAATCCAGGATCGAAGAGGATGATGATCTCGAGTCGCCTGTTTCTATTTTGTGCTTTCGTGCTAGGAATAGGAGGTCCCAAGGATGCTCTTCAAGCATTATCAAGTTATTTTTGTGAGAATGGGAAAACTGCAATTTTAGTCTTGTTATGTACAAATTTGCAACTGTAGGATGCATATATTTTTTTTTTTTGCAATTTTAGTCCGAAAATTAATGCACGCTGTTAATTTTATTAGTTGTCACATGTCTTAAATGTGACCAAACAAATTGCTTCCGTCCATTTTTTAACGGGTGGAACTAAAAATGCAAAAAGATGTATCCTATAAAACTAAGTTTGTAAGTTTGTAAACAATGAGACCAAATATGCAATTAACATGCACCATCCTGTGAGATGAATACTGCGTATTCCTTGTGAGAATTGATCTCATGATTTTACTTCTACTTTACTAAATGTACGTGCTGCATTCCTTCAAATGGAACAAGGCCACTTTAGAAATGATTCCAATTTGCACAAACTAGTTGTTTTGAGTGATTTAGTGTTCATTCCATTTTCAGCTTTTATTTTGCTTGTGCATTATTGACAGACATGGAAGTTGAATTATTCAAGATCTTTTATCAAGTGATATTAACATGATTTGGTACTTTAATTTGGTAGGAAAATGAGATAATTCTTGTCCCAATGTTTTTCTAGCTAGATCATGGATTAAGATTTTATATATATTGACCAAAACTACGGGAACATTTCAATTTCTCAATGTATTCAAAACCATAATACTTTCGAATTTTACTAATTTCCGTTGAAGCTCTATTTTTTCCTGCGAAACCTTTTGTTTCCCCCGAAACTTTTCTAAAGATTCTGTTATTTATGGCAATTGGCAACTAAATAAATTCTTGGGATACATATTATTACAACCTTAACAATGTTACTATCAAATTTAATGTTATAATTATGTAAATTTTGTTTATTGACTTGTTAGAATTTGTAATTGGATTTCGAAATGTTTCCAAGAAATTTCTAATATTAACGGTCCGATATACATCCCACAAATGACAAATGGATCTATAAACCATGTGCTGGGCCCGGACCCGGAATTTCCCACAAAACCTAATGTGAATTAAGCTATGACGACTTTATATTAATTAGCGAACAATAAGATGATGAGTGATAACCGGTGCCAATTAGATTCATCCGGAATGACGAGGGCAAAAGCTAATAGTGGAGTTGACTTGCAATATTAGGAATATAGTATGCTGTAAATAAGAAGAGCACATGCCTTGGTAATTAATCTTCATAAATGCTTAACTTTATTTAGTGCATTGTTTTCATGCAAGAGCACGTGAAAATGGAGGCATGGAAGCAAAAAGGAAATGGCATTAGAAACTTCCAACTATCGCCATATGGTGTTAAAGTAATGTTAGAAAAAGTGTAATGGTTCTTATGTTTATTTTTTTCACACATTAAAGTGTATTATATGTGATCCGTATATATACCAATATGAAAAAGATAGACACATAATACATACTCGTACCATAAGACTCGATCTGGCCTTGTTGGTGGGTAAAATAATTTCTCTTGAAAACATTAAACTTGTAGTTTTATTGTATAAGTGAATTCTAAACTTTTACATGTATGAATTTTGATAGAGTAGATGACCGAAGAGTCAATTTTGGGTGCTATTTTGTAATATTGTACTTTGCAGTAATTTTTTTGTATGAATAATGTCATCAATCTTTTTATGGCATTCTTTAATCTTTAATTGCTCTTATATACTGCTAAAATTAAAGTTCCTTATGTCACACATAACTATGGGACATGATTATGCATCGCGTATGATACGTAGAATATATCTCCAAGACCGTGACCCTAAAACATGTTCCAAATTGTAGGAATCATCAAGGTAAGAAATAACGATGATCCAGATAGACTTGCTTCTATGATGCGTAATCTTACAGAGTATACCTCGTCCAATTGGTACTGGTATAGTGAATAGGGATGTCAATGAGTTGGGGTAGAGCAAGTATCCACCTCAGACCCGAGTTCAGGTATTAAAATTCTAGCACCGACTAGGTCCGGGGTGGGTAACGAGTCCAAGAGCTACCCCCCTCAGACCTGAAATCGCCTCGATTGTCTTGTGTTTTTTTTTTTTAATTTTATATATTGATATGGGTCATAATTTTCACTTCTCCTAAATGGGCTAACATGGAGTGGATTTGTGTCATAATAAATAAATGAAAAAGGCATATGAATGGAAAGCTCATGAGAAGCCCAAGTATATGCTTGTGAGGATGCTAAGAGAAAAGCCCAAATGAAAGCTCATGGAAATACTTATGAGAAAGCTCAAATAAAAGGATATTTGGATAAATCTTATCCAAAACTACCAAATCCTAAAAAGAGGGATATAACTCATCATATCTCCCAATATCCAAGAACAAGTTGGAAGCAATCCAAGACTCCCCCAACCCTAGTAAAATCGGCCACTAGGCCTTTATATAGGGGTTTTTACTTCATTTTGTGGAACTTAAGTATTATTGTTTCAACTTATGTATTATTAGAGAACACTGCAAATATTTGGGTTTATGTTCTTGAATATTCAAAAAGCAATAAAGAAGTCATTCTTTCTCATTTTCCTGTACATATTTTGAGTGTTTTTATATTTGAGAATTGAGAGTGTGATTCAAGAGTTTAGATACATTAAATTACAACAATCAATCGAATACCTTGTTTGGTTCTCCGATTTTTTGGTGTGAAAATTCGAACCCATCAAGTGGCGCCGTCTGTGGGAAATTTTGAGTTGGAGAAGTGAGTTATGATGACAAATTTTGAAGAAAATCCAGAAGTTTATAGGCTTTTCTCTCTTTTCCACTTTCTGATGTGGAAATCTCGGTTTTGGAGTGAAAAGAGTTATTTTCAACCAAATTAGGCGATTTTATGCAGTTTTAAAAATATTGACATATCTGGAGTTACATACATCCGTTTTCAGTGATTATTATACGACTGAAAAGACAAGACAATTACCTACAATTTTTACGAAGACGTCCAGATCCAGTTCAGAAGTATGGAGGTTCGAAAGTGTTCGTGAAGATAAAGCAGAATTCTATTGCGAACTGGGCAGCGCAGTTGCAGTGCAAAAATCATAAATCAAGTTACAAGTCTTGGATTCGGTCAAGACCAATTGTGCCGAAGAGATCACGAGCATATATACAACTTTGTAGAAGGAACCAAAGTCAGATTTGGATGGTATAGTTTGCAAAACAGCACGCAAAGATATGGAAGAAAATCTGAGTTTAATATGTGAGATATAATGACTTTTGAAGATAACAACTGCAATATCATGTAACTCTAGTTGGAGCTTTTGGATTGATGTCCTAGTTACACACATCTCGCATTCGCTGATGTGAGCCCGAGCTTGCCTCCAGTAGGGAGTGCACTACCGTTAGCTGATTAGTGGGGATGCTTGTTTACAATTGCTATGGCGTCAGTTCTTTAAAAGAATGGACTCCATTCGATGTCATCCTTGCTGAGAGCTATCCCACCAGCACTCCTTTCATCCTCAATGCAATCATGCTCATTATTTCTAGAGGATACGTGAACCCATTTTTCTACAAGAGCATTTCGATCCTCTAAACTCGAACATTAATGATTATTTCCTTTAAACTCTACATTGATCTCAACATTAGAACGCTAACATTTGTTTCGCAGGTTTTCTTCCTTGATTCTCGATGATTAAGTAGCTTCACTTATGGTGATGTGGTATGCTCTGTCAGTACACGTAGTTCCACCACCTATTGGAAGGCATAGGAAATTAGAAATGAAGTTCTCTCCTGTCATTATCCCAGAAAAGAGTGAAGTCGCCTGATGCACAAGCTCAATTAGTTGTCGGTTGTTGTGCAAGCTATTCCACACCCTGATCCACAAGCTTGATTGGTTGCCGCTTGTTGTGCAAGTTGTTCCGCATCTTAATGCACAAACTCAACTAGTTGCCGCTTGTTGTGCAAGTTGTTCTGTACCCTGATGCACAAGCTCAACTAGCTAGTTGCCGCTTGTTGTGCAAGTTGTTCTGCACCCTGATGCACAAGCTCAACTAGTTTCCACTTGTTGTGCAAGCTGTTCCGCACCCTGCTGCACAAGTTCTCCAATCACTAGTTGTACAAGAAGCTTGTCCATTCATTGTGTTGTTCGTTGTAAAAGCCACTTAGCAGGCAAGCTAATTTCACCACTATCGCATGATCTGCTCAAGCAGTGGCACCAAATCAGTC